>JAECUM010008403.1:0-120268 GCA_016617855.1 Megalonaias nervosa | reverse complement strand
ATATATATATATATATATATATATATATATGTCACGGTGAATAACAGTCTTTCAAAAAGCGCTGGATCAAAAAAGATCGTGTTGGTCAGGGATATAATTTATATAACAGAAAAAAACTGACAAACAACAGTGCCGAACTGTTCCGAAACCAGCCCAAGCGCTCTTGAAATCTACCGATTCCTTTTGCAAAGGTAAAAGCCACAAAAGACAATAGTACAAACCCAAACAAAGCAAAATCAAAACTAGTTTGTTTATATATGAAATTCTCCATTGTTCAAGTGAGAATTTGGACAAAGTTAATAGACTTCCTTTTGGGTATATTTTGTAAGTAGTATCGCTGTAACAGGACGTTGTTGTAATCAGAGGTTCAAATTGTCCAGAAATTTTCGCTATAAATTGTTTTACCGTATCTGACTTTATGCACTGGACGTGTAAAGTTTAATATTATTGAATAATCTTATAAATTTAACAATGAGAGTAATGTAGTCATCGACTATTAGTATTTTCGGTGAAAGACAGTTACAATGCCATTTGGAAGTAAAAACTTTTAAAACAGTTGCTTCACATCATAGACTATATTCAGTGAGGATTAAACAACCTTAATAGTGAGAAGTGACTTGATATGCAAATCAAGTAATAATCTGTGTAAGTCTGAAGGCCGACAAAACTCTTGTTATCCACAAGTCACATAATTTTAGTTACTTCTGTGGACTTTCTATACCTTGCAGGTGGCTCAAGACGGCAGAAGAAAATTTCGAAAAGAATAAATTGTCCCAAATACCACTTTCTTCCGTTGTTGTAAGATGGCAATTTACGAGAACACGTCCGGTATACAACGAGGATTCTTTGAGAAGCATTCTCTCGGAGTATGGAAATGTCCGGGAAGTGCGTATGATAAGTCTTCAAAGTGCCTTGGTAATTTTTGAGGATCTAACTACCGCCTGTGACGTCATGCAGTGCCGCAATGTCGGTGAAAGAAGGAATAGGCTCGCATGCTCTTGGTGGCACAGATCGATGTCCAATAAGAGCATCATAGTTAAACCAGATGGGATGCACATAATGACGAACACTTTCCAAATATAAAGTAGCCAATGGCCCAGCATTGTTTATATCATCCACTATGGTTTATCGCTCAGACAAGAAACATCTATTTTTCTTCTCTTTAAACTGTTAACCTTATTTATTAATAATAACAATACTAAGAATAAATATTATTATTTTAATTTGTATTTCTTTTCCAGTTATTGAACATTTATGTACAGTTTTTTTTGCGGATTTCATGGTGAATTATAGATTATATTTTGAAATAGGAATAGCGGTGGATAGTCAAGAAACTTTCAAATTGCACAGGAAGTATGTTTTTAAATGCTCTATATAAAAAGTTTGTTTAAAATTAAACAAATCAAAACAAACAGACGTTTTGCTTACTAAAACATACTCAAGATTCATATAGTGAAGAAGTTTTATTCATTATTGAAGTTTAACAGTCACTTCTGATAGGTAGTAGTAAGAAATTTCGCATCAGGAGTAGTGTATCGGCATCAGATTCAATACAATGTTTAGAAGATATTAGAAAGCAGGAAACATTGACATGTAGCGACTGCTCTTCAAAAAAAGACACTTATTTACCTACAAATCGTTTTGCTCATCTGCATCAAATTTAGTTTGCAAGATTGATGATGATTGAAGCTGTACAGTCTATCGAAGTTTTCGAAAAATAACAAAAGCCAGAAAAACTTCGAAATGATACTTTTCTAAACTATTCCGGTACTGAAGATATATCCAAAATCGATGAACCTGATGAAGTTTTCTCATTGCCGGAGAAATGGATTGTTATAGGCACGCGAAGGACCGTAGCCTCAAGGGTACAGTAGTATCTATCCATTCAATTGGCCCTATTTTGAAAATATCTTATTTACAGATTTTGACTTTATTAGATTAATTCTTCATGTAATGCTCATGAGAAAAAGAAAATAGAATTCTGATCAAGTCTGAAAATTGAAGACCTCAGCTGACGTGTGATCGATATTGAGGCAAGTGTTCAGCATGAGGGCTTACGTGACAGGACAGATGCCGATGATGCCAAAGAAGTAAAATGTAATGAGAATGAGGCAAGTGTTCAGCATGAGGGCTTACGTGACAGGACAGATGCCGATGATGCCAAAGAAGTAAAATGTAATGAGAATTACCCTCTTATATCCTAATGCAATGTTATGGGCACTAAGAAAGGTATGAATCGTTGAAAATCTACGGGCAGCAATAAACATGCCAAGAGGTTCCGTGGGAACATTGGTTCACACTAGCATTACAACAATCTACTTCAATTCATTTATTGTACAGAACGCTATATAGGCGTTTTCAATGTAACAGAGGGAGTAACAAACCAACTTTAGGTATGTCAGACCCAAATACAGGTACTGTTTTGAAAAAATCCTCACTGTTGTTAAAGAATTGGGGGCGATTTTCTTTGCATAGACTACTGTACTTGACATATACATCTTTGATCATTTGGTCAGATCTTTGTCGTCTTCGTGGAATGAGATGCAATCTGAATGCTGGAATTAGGAATAGGGCTATATGGTTCATTTGATAGATGTAAAGATAGTGGACTGGAAGACTTTAGGTCATTTGAAAATAGATTATGTATAGCTGAACCATGTTACCACATACCTGCATAGAATAACTGAATTAGAAAGACAAAAACATATTGACATGTTAATCATATTTTAATATGATGTTCTTTCCGACAATGCCCTTTTGGACTTTTTTTCTAGAACGAATTGACGGTGTTTTGGTTAGAGACATTTGTGGCCTAAGGTCAAAACATTATTAATTTCAAGATGTTGGGTCTTGTTTGGGTGATTTCTCTATTGCTTTTTAATCTATCCGTTTCGGCTATTACTTTCCTTGATTCTCAGTTTCCTTTCCATCTCTTCTGAGTTTACTTTAGCATATCTTTGGTGTTTCTTTTTTTTTTGCAAATATTTGTCAAGCAATATATACTTTGTCGTCCAGCCATACTTATATTTAAACCTTTTATGATCAATGATTTGTGAACATACAGCCGTCAAATATATATATTTACACATGTATGTGCACTCTGTACATCCTCGTGTACTGTATTCCACGTGTTTCTTCTGTGCTGTTTTACGTTTGGCAACTATCGCAGTTTATTATTGAAATATATTTGCCAGACAAAACTTTACAATAGACTTGGTAGCAGAATGTGGTAGTAGTTGAAAGAATTGTAAGATGGTTAATGATAGTCAAAGTCTCTTCTTTCTACTGGAATATTTTGATATTTGTATGGCTTTTCCCCAATTATGTAGTAGTTCCAGTAACCGAAAGAACGCTGTCAGGACGCTCCAGCCATCCTACAACTTGCATATACATAATTTGAAAAGCAATGAATCAAATAAGGACATAAATTTAATGAAACAAAAAAGCGACAGAAAACAACTGCGTAAAATTCAAATATCTAATTAGCAGATAACACAGTACAAAATATACAGCGGTCATAATATACAGGCATACATGTATTATGACCGACATTTATTCAATAAATGAGGGGTAGATTTTATCTACTAAACATTTACATTTTTCATTTTTTTTTAAACAAAGCATCTAACTGCATGAAGCGGAACAAAATGAACTGATCTGCAGTATTTACCTGTCAAAGTCCTAATAAGAGCTATATATTTGAAACTTTAAAAATATTGTATTTATTGTGTACCTTTAATACAATTTTAGCATCTTGGCCTTTTATTTTGTTCCACTGCGGGTTCGGGTATGTAGGATAAGCCTGATGCGCATTCCGGTACTTCGTAACTCGCAAGTACTGGTCTCACTACAGATGTGCCGGACAAGTATTAGTCTCGCTACAGATGTGCCGGACAATAACTGAAGCTATTACATATTTAGACAGAGATATTAGTTAACCGAGAGACATCTAAGAATGTCTAAGAACATTTCTTGGACATTTGAATTTTAAAGGAGCGTGAGACCACTTGTACATTTTTAACATAAGTTTGATGGTAGGATGTCCAGAAAGTGAGGTTTCCAGGACATTCGAGCGTGGGTCAGTTTTCTCTGACATAAAACAGAGCTTCAGGCGTTTGTAGCTAAACTTGTTAGCTTCATTTAATGATAAAGTCTTTCTTATTATTATATTTATTATTATTACTATTATTAAATGTTGTTGATACTGCTCTATTATTGTTACTATTAATAGTAGCAAAATTGATACTGCTTTAAATTCTTTCATGGAGAGTATTGGTTAATCATCACAAATGATGAAAGTAGAAAAAAATTATATCAAAAAGAAATCATTCGGTCAACAAACCACCCTGGTATGATGCAGACTGTAGTGGCAAAACATCGAGTAAGCTATGCACTTAAAAAATTCGTAAATAATAATATGACAGATAAATTAGCTTTATGTAAGCACGATCCATAGAAATATGTTGAAAAACGTAACCAGGCATAAACACAACCAATATAGAACACTCGAAAAAGCTTGGAAAAGCACGCTCAGAGAAAGATTCGAAACGCTTCTGGAGACTTTTGAAATGTCAAAATACTACGTTGAATAAAAAATAAACCGCACCAGATGGTATCAGTACTTTTCAGAACCAAAATTTCAGATTAATCGAAAATGTTATAACATTCTACATGAAATTCAAGACAGTAAAAAAAAAAATGTAGAATAGCAACATGCTATAAAAAGGTTTAAGCTGGGAAAATCAAATGGTATTGATACCCTTTCGAGTGATCTGTTTTTTTTAGGGCAACTGGAACTATTTTTTAGCCTATTTTAGTGTTTATTTTACAATAGATTATTTGATCTCGGATACTTAACCAAGTGTTGGACAGCCTCTGTTATCGTACCCATTCAAAATATAAAAATATGCAAGGAAATTATAGAGGCATTAGCCTTTTAACAATCTTAGGAAAATAGTTATTTCAATTTTAAACGAAAGTCTAGCTAACTGGGCCGAAGAAATGATATTGAAGGACCAGACTGGTTTTAGAAGTAGATATTCCACTGCCGACAATATATTTACCCTAAGCACACATATATGTGAATTAGTGAGGAAACGAAAAGGTAGGCTTTATGCCCTTTTTGTTGATTATGAAAAACGTGTGACCATAGTGATAGGGACTTAAGATTCATAAATTATTACAGGAAAATATTAGTAGTAAAATAGTACCGACACTGAAAGCCACAAATGTAAATATCAAGCCGTGTATAAAAACACGAAACGGCTTTGAAGAGAATGCACAACCAAGATATTTATAGTAAGATGTCATTCATATTAGGCAATCACCAAATTAACAACTTTCATATTCTTTCAAATATCCACTTTTTCTAAAAACTGCAATTTTGATTTTCCCAGGTTAATATTTCCTTTCCATTAGTTGCAGTTATTCTTTTAGTATAATCAGATTCTTTGAAGTTCAATAGCAATTTCGGCAACGACAGCCAAATCATCTGCATACAACAGTGCAATAGCGTAACAAATACTAATGTTACGCCATTATTATATTTGTTAACTCTTGTCTTTCAATCATTTAGAAATATTGAAAATAAATCACAACCTTGTCCTAATCCAGACGAACAGCTAGATGTTTCTGTCAAGCCATTTCGTGTTTTCGCACACGGTTTAACATTTACATACGTGTTGAAATTATGGGTCAGAAATTTGGGGTTTTGCAAAGCAAATTACATTGAAGCTGTACATACATCATTTTGTAAATATCGTGTTGGTGTTGAAAAACACTCGAATGTTTCTATCTGTAACGAGTTAGGTAGCGTCGAAATGGAAGTAGTAAGATGTAGTAGCAATCTTAACTACTGGTTCAAATTATTAAAGATTTCTGATGATAGATACTCAAAACAATGCAATAACTAGGGTGAACACTGTGATTGCTGTTAATAAATTTAAGAATCTGCTGTTTACATGAGGAATTGGTTAAGGTTCGGTTAATCAAGGGTTGGGTGATGATAACCTCTTTTTCATTATATTTAAACAATGCTGAAACAATATTTTTCTACGTGAACTAAATGGAAAGTAAAAATTCAGTGGATAAATTACGATTATATAGCAAGATCATATTGAGTTGTCAATACTATATAGATTGTTTAAACGCTGGCACAGTGTAAGCTGTGTATGTTCAGATATGAAACCTTTCTTATCCCCTATATTGAAATACTGTGACCTTTTAGTACAGATGTGGAAGACGAGTTGTTTCATTTTATTGTTAAATGTCCCAT
Organism: Megalonaias nervosa; assembly: GCA_016617855.1. Taxonomy (NCBI): domain Eukaryota; kingdom Metazoa; phylum Mollusca; class Bivalvia; order Unionida; family Unionidae; genus Megalonaias; species Megalonaias nervosa. The sequence goes on along the minus strand of JAECUM010008403.1, from coordinate 113,994 downwards.
GTATAATTTATAATTAGAGAAATACTTATTTACTTCCGTACTTTCATTGTAATGCAAATCACATCAAGTGTAAAAACATTATGCAGAGAATCAGTAATAATATTATCTTACGGAATATTTCTCTTTATTTCGCAAAATCTATAAAAGTTAGAGAATCAGTATATTGATCCTATAATTGTTATGTTTTATCGTTGCACCGAACTGCATTGTGACACAATGGTAAGTGAATGAGCCTCCATGATGTGTACAAATGAAACAACCTAGGTAGCCAGAAAGGCGATTGTGAGTAGTTTGCCAAATGTATGACTTTGTGGTTAAATAAAAAGAAATGGAAATGGGTTCATGCTTTAAGGTGGTAACAATCAAGAACTGTGTGAATTTTTCAATGACATATTGAACAATACCTGAAGAAAATTGCGATTCTAATGATTGGACATTTGGTCAGTTCAAGTTCATATAGACCTGACGATCAGATTTACAAGGAAACCCACTGAGGATGGAGAAAAATAGAATACACAACTTTACCATAGAACAACACCTATGAACACAATGAACAGAGGTGAAATAAACGATGTATCAAGTAGCATCATAGGTTGTTTAAGCACTTTTCTTTTTCATATTGCAATATGATTTAACTATGTTATTTCAAGTACTGCTACAGGCTCTTGTTCCTTCTTTAATCGGTCATCTTTTAATCGTTTAAAGTCCTTTGAAAATTTACCAAGTTGCCTACTAAGCCCAGCATTACATGGCTCTTTTGTCATTTGTGCAATCAGCTTATCAAGCACTGTTCCGAACGTGTTTTGACCATGCTTGTCCTTGATCAATTCAATTTATTTGAAAAGATAATTTGGAAAGTTAAATAAACACGAGTTCACGATGACTTACAGTGTTAAATAATTTTACATCTATGTGTATAAACAAAGCGATTGATTCCAAGACATACTCGGAATGCAGAGAAGATAATGATATGACAGAATTTGGGCAATAACAAAGTAGATTTAAACCTTGTCAAAGAGAGCACAACAGAAAATAGAGAGAAGAAACATAGTCCTCGGAAGAGAATATGACAAAATGAAAAGGAGGCAAAGAGTAACAGATAGTACATGAAAAACTGGAGCGAAACAAACCGTGATCACAACAGAGGATACTTTAGAAATACAAAAACCTCCAAGAAGTGCTATTTTATCAGCACTGTGGCATGTTGCAAACTCCTCAAGCTTTGTTGGGGTGGGTTGTATGGCTTTGGTTATCGTTATCTAGAGGGTGATCGCCGGCGGTGTAATTTGCTCGGAACTAGTAAATATCAATATAAAGTGTGAAACTTATAGATGGAATAGATAAAGATCTGAGCAGATATATAGAACAGAATGACACGAGCCCCCGTACATGTACAATAATAAAATTTACTCAAAAATTCATAAACAATAAAATTCATAAACAATTGTGAAAATGCATTACATTAGGAAGATATACTTCTCTTTGGAATTAAATTATTCAAACGAATTTCAAACTCAAATATGCTTATACAAATAGTCGATCTGTTCAGCGATAGAATTTATTCATCATCAAATCGAGTGAAAGATCGAAATCACTGCCATGTACAGATTCATAACCTGATGGTTCTGGTTCGGTCCAAATTCGCTGCGACTGTTCTTTGACTTCCTTATGCCTTTAAGTCTGGGTCCTTTCCACTTTTCCCTTTTCCCAAATTCTCAGGTGTCCCGCCTCTTTCGGCCTCCAACTTTGTGTGGTCACTTTGGTTTTGTAAGTACGCGATATGTCACGTGGATACTTCCCGTGGATACGTCACGTGGAGCTATCTCACCTTCCAAAAGTAAACAACGTGGCAACCTGAGTATTCTGTTAGGTACCATCCTGGGAAGAGATCATTACTTTCTCCTCTCCTTAATGTCAGATAAGTTCTATCGGAATTCAAACAGATACCACGGCCATCTGGTCTAACTAAACACGGCAGACCATAAACAAACCTAGTTTCCTAAGATTAATGTACTTCCTAATGGCTATTTCAACACTGGCTTACAGTAACAACACCCCGAGATATCAGTTCCGGTCCCGACTTAATTACACAAATGAATGAATGAAATTCTCTACATGACTCAGCTACGGTATTTATAGCAATTACACACATTCAAGTCTCTAGCATATATGAAACCTCCCTACATGGTTTAACAACATTAATTTCACATGGTTTAACAACGTTAATTTCAGTCAATATGCACTCAAGTCTTTATCATACGTGACATTATCTAAATCGGAGAATTTACACGGATTCTCGTAACTCATATCACTAAAGTAAGGCATGAAATTCTAAATACATATTTACCTATAACAACGAGACTATACGTTCAAACGATTTATCAAACTTATATAAAGAATATCATTGTACGGATTCATATAGATGAACTCGCACAGCTGTATTCATCTCAAGAAAATTGATCTACGAATCTAACCAGATAAATTCATGCTAATATAAGCAAATAAATCAAACAAATCGTCACACAATTGTAATCATATCAAGAGAATGGATCTACGAATCTAACCAAATAAATTCATGCAAATATAAGCAAATAAAGCAACAAATCATCATATGGATATAAAGAAATTACGTGAGACTGACGCAAAATACCTCGTGTCTTCAAGCTTTTACCGCTAGAATTGAGTTCGTAGACTTTTCCAGACATCCAATCCCTTGGATCCTAATTACGAGTGAATTTCTTCTAAATTCGACCCGGAGTCTCTACCTTTGTTTTCTCTTGCAGAAAATAGTGTGGACTGATCCTAAGTGTTGCGATAAGCACATTTAAACCGAGAGTTTTCATGTAGAATCACGCCCCCTTATTCAGCATAACCAATCCGAATCAAATATATTCCCCGCCTGAACTAGGCTCAAAACAATGCAGTCCGTTTGACAACCTCAGATTACCCAACACAGGTTCCTGGTAACTTTCAGAATTGACAGTTCTCCATACAGATCGGAAGTTAACCGCTATCCTTTTCAGTTAAATAAACGAAGACTTAATTAAGAACCACTGCTTCCATGACAGTGACATTTGCCAATCAGTGCGTTACGGCGACTTAAACACGCGCCAGTCCCCATAAATCTAATTAATCGTTCACCTGTCCAACTTCATTGATCGACAGAAATTTCCACCTTTACGTGGCAAAACGTTAAGTTGGACTAGTCTGTAGATACTCCTATCATATCGAGTATTGTAACGAGTATGTTTAATGGCACACATATCTCTTTATATTTCTTTTTTTTATGCCATTTATTACAGTGTTAGATAATTGCAGATGCCTTAGTCGCTTTATTAAACTTTTCATGTCGACCATTTTGTTGTTTAACTATGATGTTTGTGGACATTGTGTATTCCCCCTCTTGTTTTATGACCAATACAAATAATTCTCAAGTTGTGCTTGTTCCAAATTCTGTTCATTCTAATGCAGTGTTTTGTTTTGTTGTTTTTTTTTTTGTTTTTTTTTTCTTCACATCTCCTCCATTCCACAAATTGATTATCTTTCAAACCAGTTATACAATTCATCATATCATTTCTATTTGATAAGAACATATTTTTGCCTTTCAATTTAATTGTCTTCAAAGTCATTTAAACTTTGTACACGTCATCCCGTCATAAGGTGGTAGCTCGTGCTTGTAAAACATGCCATCTAAATCCTCTACCTTTAAATAGTCCTGTGTGTAAACAATAGCATCACCTGGTATTACGTGTCTGAATATTACCTCTGTAATGACAGGAAGAAAGCCCTTTTGGAAATATTATTTTTTATCTCGAAATTCGGACTGATTTGACAAATATGAATTTATCATTCTCAAAATGTGTCAATTGTCAGGTAATTCAATAGAATGATTGACACTTCGGACCAATTTTCATTCTTGGTCGCTTTCATCGGTTCCATGTCTATTGATGCGTGAAAAGCGATATAATAATATTTTCCCTCGTTAAACTGTATCATTCTTTAAAGAAGCCCCTGAAAACGTCACGTATTTTAATCTCCTTTTTCATATTTTGAAAATACATCACTGTCAAGATGTATTTGTAACCATCATCGTATTTTCATACGTTTGGACGTCAGCAATGTCTGCCTGCCACTAATCATTAGCATATACAAGACAGACCGCTCTCATAGGAAATCTTTGGCTCCCTTGCTTGTGTAAAGTTTAGGTAGAATAATAACCATTATCTCAATTATATTAATTTTATTTTATATTTTGCTGTTCAATTTGTTTCCACAACTGATTGATATTTGTGTAAATAACGGCGATTTCACTCTTTTAATAAAGATGCCTTAAATTCAATTATTTCTCAGCCATTTAAAAGGGTTTATAAGCATCTACACAATACACATGGCAAATTTCATGTAGTAATTAGCAATGAGCCAAAACTAAGTCAATCTATAATAGATAATTTTATTTTATGATATGCAACATCTGTTGTCACCAGCCCTTAGACCATTCCGCCCATCATCATGGCGGCCCTCCACGTTATAAAATTACCAAAAATCCAGTGGCCTCTCCACCGTCAAGCAGATTGCCCGATAGGATTGATCTCAGATTTTGACAATCCAATGACTGATTCAAGAATAGTTACTTTGTATACTGAATCACCATGTCCTGTTTGTTTTCCACAAATTCTATATGATTTTACTGGGTCGTTGTAAATTGACCCTGTGAAGGTTATTAGATAACTGAATTGTTCTATACATTTTCTTGAATATAATATTGTGCATTTATCCACATCAAAAACGTAAATTAAACCTTCATCATACTGCACCGTTTGGACCATCCTGCTTTCAGAGATGACACCTCTAATCTCAGTGTTATCATCATTGAATGCAGTCTGCATCTTTATTCTAATAAATTAGCCTCCCCTACCCCGTGTTCTAAAAGCATCATTTTCTGTAGAGCCTACCATCGAATTTATTTATTTATTTATTTTTTTAAAATAATAAGAAGTTTCACACTCTCCCTACAGATATGCGTAACGGACAAATTAATTTGATCCGCTCCCCACACTCAGTATTTTAGAAACTCCCTTTTCTACACACTGTATAATCAAATTTTTGAAAACTTACAGGTGGCCTCGCATTCTCATTACCCACCTTCTTGGTTCCGTGCGGCAACTAATGAAGAGATGAAGACCGATGTCAAAGGTCAAACAACTTTGTTTTCAATTTTTCAATTAACAACAATAAAGACAAAAACATACATTATATAAGCTCAGATAAGTCGAATAACAAAATTATTAAACTTTCTCAACATAAAACCTGTATTAAAACGGAATCACACCCGACTTCTCTTCCATTCTTCGATACAACCCACATTTTAAAACTGATGTGCAATAAAGTTGTAGGCAGAGGGTCTGATGTTTAGTGAGTGCACCAAGCAGTGACCATTTGGATACTGACAGAGGATCTGATATTTAATGAGTGCCCCAAGTGGTGGCCATTTGGATACTGACAGAGGATATGATGTTTAATGAATGCACCAAGTGGTGGCCGTTTGGATACTGACAGAGGGTCTGATGTTTAATGAATACCCCAAATGGTGGCCATTTGGATACTGACAGAGAGTCTGGTCATTAATGAATGCCCCAAGGGGTGACCATTTGGATACTGACAGAGAGTCTGATGTTTAATTAGTTCCCCAAGTGGTGGCCATTTGGATATTGACAGAGTGTCTGGCGTTTATTGAATGCCCCAAGTTGTGACCATTTGGATACTGACAGAGAGTCTGATGTTTAATGAATACCCCAAGCGGTAATCATATGGATATTGGTTGAAGGTCTGGTGTAATCAGTACCTCAAACTGGGATAATGTTTGCATTTAGAAAGATGCATATAAATGTCTCTGGTAGAACTGGAACCAATTTGGTGAGAACATTTTAATTTACATAGTTTAATTGATCCATGGGAAGTTATTAGTTCAAACGTTTTGTATTTCTTTATGTAGGTAACAACGTGTATTGTGAATACTACTACTTTATTAGAAGAGGGTAACACAGCGGTATGAGCACATATCTCCCCCATAGCCCTCAAAACGAAAGAAAGAACAACGAAAGACAAAAAAGAAACGATTTTACTTTTTCTTAAAACTTGCTTAGACTTCACAAAGCCATCAATTCGCCCTTCCCTTTAATCTCTGTCTGTCTGTCTCTCTCGTACACACACAAGCACGCACAGACAGACAGAGAAAACATATATGCATACTTCAAATTGCTGTTCAGAAAGGTACTTTTTGCAACCATTCTTAGGCTCTTAAATATTGCTTTCAACTTTCATATTACTCGGAAGTGAATTCCATAATAACACTAATACAAACTTGAGAGTTTTCTTGAAGAAAAAGTCAGATTTTGCTTCGGGAGAAATTTTTTTTGTGGTTTCCGGTGATATTTAAAATATTTGAAGTGGAGTCAGTAATAAATATCAAGTTTTCTTTCAGGTATTCAGAGACAAGGTATGACTAGGTTTGAACACATAACTTTGTGCTAGGTGATTCTATTTTTTTTTTTTTTTTACAGTTAGCATGTTTAATTCTTTAAACAACTACAGAACTGCAGGGATGGTGCAAGGACATTACATCTAAAATCCAAATCGCATCTCTCTTTTGTAGTCTGAAACTTTGTGCTCGATATCTTCGTTGCATGCGTTGTCCCAATTAGTACACACATAATCGATCAGGGGTAAGATATAACATAATACAATTGGAGTAAATATATCCAGAGGTTGCGAGAGGCCCGGGCCACTTCCAGAGTTTGAGGCCACAAGGCTGTGGTTATACTGAAATTTGAAATGAATGCCAAAATAGGCCGATATAATTAACTATATGAAGATTTAAAAGAAAATAAGTACAAAACAAAGTATATTTATTATTTCCAGAATTGTTTGTTTAAAACAAACAAACAAACAAACAACTCCAACACACCCCCAAAACGCCAAAACCTCACAAAGAACACCCCCCGGCCCCCCAAAAAACAAACCCAAAAAGCAAGCCAGCCAATTTACCACCACCACCACCAACAAAAACAAAACAAAACAAAAAACAAAAAGACAAAAAAACAAAAACAAAAACATAAAAAAAAATCCCCCCTCCCCAAACAAAACAAAACAAAAAACCCCCAACACAACAACACAAAACAACAAAAAAGTCCCAAACAACTACAAACCTTTATAATGCCCCTTAGGGGTTGAGACCCCGGCCATATGGCCACCCCAACCCACTCCCACTCTGACTGGGCCTAATAATTAATATTAATAAAGACAGATATTTGCTTTTAGTATATCTTAGAGGGGGATATGAATCAGAATAAAATCTGATCTCCGCAATCCACGTAAGAATGTGGAGGTCTGATTTTAATGGGGGTGGGGGTGGGAATTCGGGTATTTTATCTTATATACTCTGCTACATGCTACAAATACATACATATTCTAGGCAGTCACTTATAAGGTATAACGGTACCAATTGTATAACCCCAGGTGGGCGGAGCTTAAGGTGTAGGAACATTGCATTCAGAAATAAACCACAAAACTAGCTGTGATTGGTGCATTATGTAAGAGTTGTACTTTCTGTTGGGCTTAAAAAAAAGTTGAGCCTCTTGGCAACATGTGAGATTATGTTAATTCCTATCTAGATCATATTTTGTATTTTTTATGATTTTTTTTAAAATGTGGTACACATGACTGAAAATGTGTCTGGTGTAACTAGATAACTCTTACCCGTCTAGTTCCAGCAGAGTTATCTCTCTTAAATGCAATGGAGTACCTGGTTCTGTCCTTGTCAAATTGACAATCTAACATTGTTCTCTGTGACAGTGGGTGACCCGAATGCTGAGGTAGGATAGAAAGTATATTTATTTCACAAAACATTAGCATTGAGGTCTATAGAAATACAATTGGTACCGTGATACCATAAAGTAGTATTCTAATTTTGGGAAAGGGAGGTAACTCTTCCAAAAATCGTGGTCTGTCTAAGGCGGCAATCCTCAGATATTATGAACTTTTGAGAGTGGCGATGTAAGGTGAAGCTGTTTACATTGCAACATTTACAATGAAAAGAATATTTGTATTCGTCTATGTTACTTTCACGCAATGCGGTTTAATTTTTTCAGATATTGTACTTGGGGGAAATTGTACATGATCTAAGCACAGAGCTAACTGAAATGACTTCTCCCTTCTGCTAAAAACAAATCAGCCTGAAATAATCTAAAGCTCACTATCTTTAGCAGTTATTAAAATAGGGAAATAAATGTTACCAGACTAGACAATACCAGCTTCTAAAAGTGAAATGAATGAATTACCAAATATATAAAATGTAAAAAAAATGTAATCGGCTTTTTCTTTTACGCTTGAACTCTGAAGCCCGGAAGAGTAAACGATCAAGCGGAGCTAGCTATGCTTTGAAAGATGCATATCTGAAGTAAGGCCAATCCATATTACACACATCAATCATACACCAAAATAAAGGGAATTAAAAGTTCTTTGAACAATACCTAAAATACAAGGTTCTTATTGAATAGCCAGTATAACCAGTGAGGAAAACCGGGGAAATGATTTTTTTTTCTAAAAAATTGAATCCCTGCAAAATACGAAACTATAGAGCGCCACCTTTTGTATCATACTGGAGGGATGGTTTTGTGTTGCATAAAATAACCTAGGTAGTTCCGACTGCGTTAGTGTTCTTCATCGCTGGAAGACACATTTTTTGTCTTGTCAACATATCAACATCGAACTCGACAACCACTTCGAAAACTTCACTTCTGTCTTCCTAAGGGTCTTAAAGATGTTTATTTAGATATATAAACTTTTTTTGTTCGTTAATAGTGGATTTCGTACGTTGAAGAAGAAACAGATTGGACAAAACCTGGAGCACAGGGGTTTGTTAATATTGAAATTAAGACTTTCAGTTAATGGAAGGGGTGGGGTGGGGTGTGTGTCTAAAAAGACTAACCGTGTAACACAAGCTAAGACACGATTCCACTCACCTGCGGATTTCCACCTCGGCTGACACTTCTTGTTGTTGTTTTGTTTCTGCTAGGTTACAGCTTATGCCCTTTTGTACTAAAAAAAAAAAAAAAAAATTGTTCATTTTTCTAAACCGTTCTGGTGGCCTAAGTGATTAGAGCGTACGCCTTGGATGCGGAAAGTCGCGCGTTCGAACCCTGCCCGAGTCATACCAAAGACTTATAAAAATGGTACAAGCAGCTGCCTCGCTTGGCGCTCAGAATTAAGAGGTTAGTGCTAGGACTCGGCCTGGCGTGAGGATGTGACTGGATGGGACATCATACTACATGTCTGCAGCTTGATGCCCCATGCTAGACATCACTAAAAACTGCCACACTGCAGACACCATAGTGATATGACTGAATTTTTTTTTAAAGCTACATTAAAAATCACACACACACACACACACACACACACACACACACACACACACACACACACACACACACACACACACACACACATTTTTCCAAATATTTCAGTAGATCTTGTTCAACAAATGGCATATTCGATTTGTTTGACACTTTTCATTGGAATTCATGTAACAGACAAAAACAACCCCCATCTGATGGATAGAAAATTGAGTGTGACACTCTTATACTGTTGGATTTTACACTTTATGACTAAGGGTCTGAAAATTGTGACACCCAAACTCAAAAGAGCTCTGTACTAGATACGTGGCATATTTGACCTGTAAACTTGCAGCAAGTCAGGCACTTAAATGTGAGTGGAGAAATTGAAGGCTGGTGTGCCCCCTGATACTGTATCAGGGAGGAATCCTAGATGTCATGTACTTCTGCCACTTTAATATTTATGGTGCAGTAATAAAATGAAGTTACTGAGGTTTATTGATGAGCATGACTAAGCATCTGTCTGCTTACAGGAGACCTTTATAAGAGAAAACAATGGAGTTGATCTAAAGGATATCATAAAATGCTGCAGTTTTTCTGCTAGATGAGTGTCCATCATCATAAATGGCAGGGCTCCTGACAGCAAAATTAAAGTGCTGCATTACAGGCTATAGCCATTTGTGTGCCAATCCACCAAACCTTTGCACTTTTCTCAGCATATCTTTTCCCACATGCTCACATCAATCAGTCAGATCTTGATCATGATGTTAACAGTTGCCAGCTCCTTTTGTTGTACTTGCTGACTGCATCACACTTTGGAGCTGCATGTATGTGAATGAGAGGGTAGAAAATGGAAGACTTTGTTTCAAAACTCATTGTGTGCCTCAAAGACAAGTCATATGCCATAAGATCTTACACATTATTAAATCTGATGTTCTGCAATCCATCTCTTACTCTGAATTCTTTTGGGATGTTCATGGTGGTAGTGACCATTCTCTAATGTACTTAGGAGGTAATGAACCCAGACCTCAAGGCTTGACTAGAAATGAAAGGTGGAGTGGGTCAGATTGTGAATTTTTTGGTCTCTCTCTGAGTTGGATTTAACAACTGATCATTTATAAAAAAAAATGTGGCAGATCTGGTGCTATTGTTTGCTGTTGCATTTCAAGCTAAGGCTCATTATAACATTGGAGGGAGTAGGACCTGGGGGGTTTGGAGTGGGGGGTTGGAGACTCGGAGCTTCTATGTCTCTAGCCTGAGCTCTTCACAATTCAGTCAGTGGAATGTGTTTGTGTGTATGTGTGTGTGTGTGTGTGGTCTTACAGAACATGATCTGCTTAATAGAGTCTAGAAAAAGCAGACTATAATGATGGTAACCCCAGCACATTGGTATTTATGGGGATAAAAGTGGGCAAAGCTGCTGTGCAGTTATCTGTTTGTGAATGGAAGATTCCATATTCGGACTATGGGTGTACAATATGCTTGTGCCACATATTAATACATATCGTGATGCACAACTTATGGTATGATACATATTGATACACAAAAACTAAGGAAGCAAATAACTAGTCAATAATAATATATGTAATAATATCAATAACAATAATAATTTTATTGAAAGATTGTGACACAGTTGCATGGTGCTAAGCCTCATTGTGGCTTTCCATTATATGCATATTTACATTCAAAGTACATGTACATAAGTCACATATAAACACATGCATACACAAAAGCATAGATAATGAGCTACCGGTATATATATTAATGGACATAATAAACAGAAAATTCACATGAATATACTCCAGGTAGGCACATTGTGTATATACGGGACAAAAGTAGTGAGGCAAGAAAGTGGAAGGTTAATGAATTTATACTTTAAGCTGTAATAGATTTGTCAAATCAAACAGGTTCCACTTTTCATTCATTGAATTAGATCATATGTTCTTTCTCTAATTTACAAATTAGTGATCCTGAATATTGAAAACTTTTCTTAAAGAGTTCTTTATTTGGTTATAGAATGGAAAGGTGATTGAATGAAATTGATCTTAAATTGGGACTGTTGCTTTGTTTTCTAACATGAAATAGTTAACAGAGATATAATGGGGCCAAATTGTTTGAAACTTTGTGGATAAGTCTAGCATTTATCAAAAATATTCATTCACTTATGGCTAACATTTTAATATCATTGATTGCATTTGGGATGTTTTCAGCATTATCTAAGATGAGTCTACAAGCTCAGGTGGAATAATTTGTAAATATTCTTGTCAGAATTGTTCCCCCAGATAGCATTACTGTAGTCTCAGCATGGTTGTATATAGCATTTAGTTGATAGATATGGCTTTATCTTGCTAAATGACCACAGCCATAAATTGATTTTATGACATATAACTTGAATATGTTCATTCCATTGCAAATTGTTGTCAGCTATCACCCAATAATATACAACTGATGATGATTCAAATGAATAGACCAATGAATACCAAAGCTCAATCAAGCTGCTTTTAGAAGATATTCCATCAGAAATAACTTCAAATCTCTAAGCAGTTTTTGATTCAGTATTTTAATGACTTTGCACTTTAAATGTAATTATTTTATATACCTTTATTTTTTATATACCTTTTTATTTTAAAGATGTTTGGCATCATTTACTTAATAACTTTTATCTTGTAGCAAAATATATTTACTTTTATATGAGAGGATCAATGTGTAGATTTTAGCAATTTTCAACTTTTATAATTTGCAATCTTTTAATGTTCTTATATCTTTGATTTTTATTTTGAAGGATTACATCTTTACGTTTATACAAAAGGGTTTGTCTAGATAAAGTTTTTTGCAACTGTTTCCCATTATATTTTTATGAACTAAACTTTCAATTAGCACTATATAGCCAGGACTGAAGTGCTCTTAAGCCCTATACATACAAACATATACTGTTTATAATAAAATGATTATGTTTCATAGACACGGTTAGTCTACATGTTAGATGCTGCTTGTTCAGAAATAAACACTCAAAAGTATTTGAATGTCATCTTAAAGGCATTGAAAAGCTGTGCATTATGTTAAATTGTCATGCATGATTTAAAATGGGCTTTTCCATTAATTTATGTATAAAATATATCATTGATATTGAAGTTTCATTTCTGATAGCTTAAATTATCTCATTTTTTTTATTGGAAATATATACTTGTTATTCTTTATTATTCAGTAAAGAGAGAAACTGTAAGAAATGAACATAGATCTGGTTGGAAAGATTCGGCCCAGCCTTAGGGCAGAGGCGGAGAACATCGTAGTGGAAGGACAAAGAGTTGCAGCTCATCCACGAGGACCATATTTAAAGTAAATTGAAAATGCAAATTTTTACATCAAGCGGTAAACAAATGAATCAGTTAAAATACTTGAGGCTGGAATCTGTAAAATGTAAATGGACTTGTGATGCAAGAATGTATAATGATGATGCTTGTTGTAAAAGAAAACAAATATCCATGAATTACTAATGAATTTAATTTGGCACGTCAAAATGCACTTGTTGCTTTGCATATAATGTAATATTACCAGTTTTTCTTATTAAATTACCATGCACTGGTAATGCCTCAGGTTTGAAATAATATATCTAGGGATATAATTCCACATTCTCATTGAATGTTTTCATTTACAGTAAGCCCTTGATAATCTGTCAGAAAGTGGAGACATATTCACTTATCCATGTATCATTCACATTTAGCATAGATCCAGATTTTTTGGTTTCCATCAGTTTAGGGTCTACACCACTCATAAAAACATTATACAGAAAGCAAACAGTTTGTACAATCCAAAAGTGCAAAAATTGTATAACTACATGACTGATATTTTAATGTTTATTCAAATTATCAATTTAATATATCATCAGTTTTCAGCAGCTGTATCGTAAAGATGGGACCAATCTTGATGTCTACCGCAATCATGTTGAAAATCTCCTGGATCTATACATCGCAGGTTTTAATGTTTGCCTTCTTGTTATGGGGGAGAGTGGTTCAGGCAAGACCTACACTATCGCAGGCGAGGGAACAACAAAGAATGGACTTGTGCCTATGATATTTGATGCTTTATTTAGCAAGCTTGCAGGAGGTAAAGGAATATAATGTCAATTGTCAAACAAAACTTATTGTATTGACTGTAATTTGTCATATCATGTAAGTGTTTCTGGATTTTAGTCTCTTGGGTCTCTTGGTCTAATTCAGCTTTAATCATTACAAAATAAAAAGCAAAAGCAACCGCTGATGAAAAAATGAAGTGAAACAAAAATTAGGTGCTCCAATATTTTTTGGTCACCAGATGATTCTGTGACCAATGCAAATTATAATAATTATTAAAACAATGCATTTTAATTTCATGCCTTTTAAATAATCAAAATTAAAATGATTTGATAAATTAATTGGTGTATAAGGCTATAGTAATTTTGTACAAAAGACATATTTTCACATCATAATCTTTTTGATTTCAATACTTGCTCAATTCTTGCGAAAAAAATGTTGCTTTTTTAAAAAACAGTCTGAAAGCACATATTCTGCTGTATTTTCCCCGATTGATATCTGCGAATTCCATGTGCCGATACAATTTGGGCGGGTAGAGACAATTCTAGAGGTATAATCAACTGCAGAAAAATAGAGTATGTTAAATAACATATATCATTAATCTGCTTGGTAGCTGACATTTTTCAATGAAAACAATTTTTAGTTTGGTTGAAGATCGATAGTAGCAGAAGAATTTTAAAGTTGTTATGTGGCATATTTTATTTAATGAACTGAATTTGCCTCAGAACATTTGCCCAAATATGTTTGACCATGATCATTTTGTTAAAGAAAGGTAACAGATTGTTAACTGAGTTTTGAATTCCTTGCCTACCATCGCTCTTCGATCAACTGTAATGATGCAGGACAGTTTGAGAAATTCATTACTTGATTGTTTATGGATATACTTCAGTAAGGAACAAATGCATTAAGTATAGCAATTAGACTTTATTCTTTGCACCAGTGTCAATACAGGCTGGAAACTATGTGAGATATTCTTGAAAATTTAGTCTCTAATTTCCGGGTCGACCTACTGGGAAACACATCATGGAACTGCTTATTCAAGCAGTAATACTTCGACCCATCCCTATGATAAATATCAGGGTTGACACCTTACTTGATAGGACTATACCAAAATGCTGCACTGTAGTTTATACTACTGCTTTACAAAAATGTAACTGGTAGTTCCACAAGCTTTAGAGCTTCATAGTTAAGTAGTCTGAAAGTGTAATATGGTTCTCCTGGATGCATGGACTACCACTTTACCCACCCCTGTGACATTTTGAAGTTAAGAAGTTTTCATACCTTTCATCATCATTTCAGAGCGTTACATGCAGGACACAAAGGTGCGGCGACAGAATCCCCAGGTGGAGTTAGAGATGTATGAGGTGTACAATGAGCTGATAAAGGACCTACTGCAGGTCCCTAGTGGGGCCACAGGAGCCTTCTTGGAGCTGGGGGAGACAGCTGAGAAAGGAGTTCATATCAAGGTATGTTGTTCTTTATTTGTATGGTTTTAAGTTGAAAGTATTTCTTGATGTAAATGAACTAGATATATTTATCATTTTGCTTTTTATGACTCACAAAAAATAGTTGCAGGGCATATATAGCATTACCCTTGTATGTCCATCAGTTCACTGCACCTTTGTTAAGTTTCCAGTTCAGATCGACCGCTTCATTGGCCTAGTGGTTAGAGCGTCTGCCTTGGATGCTTGAGGTCACTTGTTTGAACCCCAGCCGAGTCATACCAAAGACTTATGACAATGATACTAACAGCTGCCTTGCTAGGCACTCAGCATTGAGAGGTTAGTGTTAGGACTGGTTGGCCTGGTATCAGGATAATGTAACTGGATGGGACATCATGCTACATGTCTGTGGCATGATTCACCAGTGCTAGACATTGCTATAAACTGCCACACTGTAGACATCATAGTGATATGACTGAAGTATTGTCAAAGCTGTGTTAAAAATCCAAATCACACACACACACACACACACATACACACACACACACACACACACACACACACACACACACCATTTCAGATCAGTTTTCAAACATTGTGTTGGGATGTCTTTGTTCATGCATTGTGGCAGGACATTTGTTCATGCATTGTGGTGGGACATTATGTTGGGACATATTACTCTATACAGCATCAATTCCGAGAGAAACAACAAATAATATACATATAAATACAAAAGAAATAAGTTG
The DNA here is from genome assembly GCA_016617855.1 of Megalonaias nervosa. NCBI lineage: Eukaryota > Metazoa > Mollusca > Bivalvia > Unionida > Unionidae > Megalonaias > Megalonaias nervosa. The sequence goes on along the minus strand of JAECUM010008403.1, from coordinate 98,347 downwards.
TTTATGTTTGCCTGTATTACAATACTTTTAAAAAAATTCTGTACATGTTAATCTCACATTACTTATGTGAATGTATTGATTACCTTTACATACATTTCATTAAAGGTTTGGTTTTGTAAGTTTTATGCCATTTTCCAGCACATGTTAGCCTATACATGTTGGTCAATATATTTGGTGGAGGAAGAACCTGGGAAGACTCCAGAAAGAACCATTGGCTCATGAAAATCTACTGGCGAGCTTTCTTACATACCCATGTTGGCCAAGCTGAGACTCAAACACATGTGGATGGATGTTAGATGAGTAATCTTTAAAGGCGAGTCCCTTAGACCACTTGGCCAACCAGGGTCATAGCTCTTTACAAGCAAGTGTAATACAAATAGACCTTAGACCACTTGGCCAACCAGGGCCATAGCTCTTTACAAGCAAGTGTAATACAAATAGGCCTTAGACCACTTGGCCAACCAGGGCCATAGCTCTTTACAAGCAAGTGTAATACAAATAGGCCTTAGACCACTTGGCCAATCAGGGCCATAGCTCTTTACAAGCATGTGTAATACAAATAGGCCTTAGACCACTTGGCCAACCAGGGCCATAGCTCTTTACAAGCAAGTGTAATACAAATAGGCCTTAGACCACTTGGCCAACCAGGGCCATAGCTCTTTACAAGCATGTGTAATACAAATAGGTCTTAGACCACTTGGCCAACCAGGGCCATAGCTCTTTACAAGCAAGTGTAATACAAATAGGATGAAAGTTGACTAAATTGTAGTTTGATTGGGTGAGGCCATTAGGGAAATAAACTTTTCTTTGGTACAGAATGCATAGTAAGTCTCTTTGACATATGTCTTAATTGCTGGTAATTACAGCAAATGCAAGTAGAATGAAATTTTATCTTCAAGCACTAGATGTTGATAAATTGAATATTTTCAATCCTTTTTTTCATGTTTATTCTTCCTCCTTATTTCAATTGTCATATCATGGTTTAGACACCTGAATTTTGCAAGTATCTTTCTAAAGATGCATGATAAATCAGAAGATAAATTCTAATCATGTTCCAGTAAACTTTTGCACTGGCTATTATAGTATATTCAGAAATTCTGAATATTACATAGCAATTTTGACATGCCATATGTTTAACACTCTGTGTGAAAGTTAGTTGGAGTGCATCACCACTATCTAGTAATATCTAATCATATCTATACATGAAATGTAGATTGATAATGTTTATTGTCCATGTAGTCATGTGTAATTCTTTTAAACATTATATAACAATGATGAGGCTATTTTTCAGGAATAATTTGATTAAGTTTAGTCGAAGCTCTTAAAAAAGTAACAGAAAAGAGTGAAAGGCAACAAGCTTTGTAAAATTAAACAAATAATTTATTTCCCTAGAATTCAAAGTGAAAATAAGAAAAACAAACATACAGAATTGCCAATTAAATCCCAAAAATAATCAAAGAATTACATACACAAGTCCTAATAATTTAAGGTCCTGAATAAAATTCAGTAGAAGTCCAGAATAAATCCCAAAACTGAAGTTGATGACATGTCTGGTAGCTTATAGAGTGTTGATGTGTCAACAGTCTTTTGTTGAATTGCAGTAATATAATTTCAGGTTTGAATTCACTGTAAATTCCAGTAAATGTCTCTGGCCATGAATTGTATCAGAGCACTTTTGTTTTTCCAGAGAAAATAATCACTTGAATTAACAATTTGAAGAAATAAAATTTCCAGCTCAAAAATGAAATACTGGACACAACATATAATATAATTTGAAAGTGCTAGATCTTAAAGCATGACTGAAATATCCACTCAGTTACAAGATTATATAGTTCTCTACTTGACCTAAGGTCACAATTAGCATTTTCTAATCAAAACTATTACTTAATGGAAACTAACCTTCTAGAATGATCCTGATGTTTACAAAATAAAATCCAGAATCTGGATTATGTAAAATACACTTAGGAAATTCCAAGATAAAGACCTAGACCCAAATATAACATATTTACTTCTGTAATAATAATACTGATTTAAACCCATACACATAGAGAATAATTTAGCTTTGTATTAGCTGTTTACACAGAATAAAACAAAAAAAGTCAATTCAGGTCAAGCAGAAATGAACTCAGTTTTGGACAAGGTCAAGTCTGACATCCACTGTTACATTACATTAGCATGTAATGAAATAAAAAGATAGTACAAAAACTAGCAAACAAATAATGTAAATTAAATATATATAACAATAAGTAGACACAATCAGATGTAATGTTACTATATTAAGTAGATATATTCAGATGTATTATTAGTATAAATGGACAAATCCATATGTATCATTAGTAGAGGTGGGCACATCCATATGTATCATTAGTATATGTGGACACATTCAGATGTTCCATTACTATGATTGGATACATTCAGATGTGTCACTCTCAAGGCCCATGTACATAAAAGAGTGTCAGGACCCATGTACATATAAAAAGTCACAGGATCTAAGTACATAAAAGTCGCAGGACCTGTGTTGATAGTAATAGTTGCATGACTTATGTACATACTAAAATCCCAGAGCCCATACACTTATAAACAGTGTCAGCACCATGCATATATAAGAGGTCCAAGGATCTCTATACATATAAGAAATTTCAGAACCCATGTAAAAATTAAAAAGAAAACAATTTCAGTTAATTTGCTTTCATATTACCAGTTTTTGGTGATGACTACTGTGTTATATTGGTTAATATAATTTCCATATGATAATTTTTGTTATATAGAACATATATAATAATACCTCATGATGTCACTGATAACATCACGATGTCATGTAAGGCTAAGGCATAATGGTGACGATTCCAAGTGTATTTCAAATTTTTTTCATGATTCTATTATCATTTTTGTGATGTTCTTGTATTTAAATATTAGATGGATAATTATTTGTTCTGTTCTTAACTTTAATTAATTGATTTCAAAGAAGTTTAAATAGATGTCATGGAGATTTATCAACCAAAATTTCAAATAGGATCTCATTAATAGAGGAAGACTTATTACTCATGAGATTTTTTTCACAAACAGAGACATGTTTTTGATGAATAAAATAGAAAATGTATCACTAAAAACAAATGTTTAGATTTGTTGCTCAGTTGTAATCTCTTTTCAGAATGGCACCCATATGCTGTTGAATGATGCTACTCAAGCCACAACAGAGTTTCGACAGGGTCTGAACCGTCGAACAGAATCAACAACAGACTATGGTCCAGCACAGCACAATGCAGCCACACTTATACACATTCACTTAAATATGGTAAGTGAATGGAAATAGCAGCATGACTACTTTGTTTGATTTGTTAGCTTTGTGATCAACATGGGCTATTGCTGTATCAGAACAGAGGTGCAGGAGTTTGTCATTTTATTATGGTGATCAGAATCAGAAGGGTGAAAAAGTATAATATTAGTGTATGGAAAAAAGGCTAATGCTTCGATAAGTCAGCATCAAGTCACTGAACATTTGGCCCCTGTATTTAGAAACTTTTTGAGGCAGGCAAGTGAATTCAAGCTATGGTATGAACATTTTTATCACTCTTTGATTTTAATTATTATCACATAGTCGGTACACTTCGTCTACAGTGTGTGCAGTTTCATATTTTTGATATTATACATGTGAACATATCACATTATGTGATTCTGATTGGTCCAAATAAGCCCATGAAATTATTGTGCAGTATTCTCTTTACTGATTGGCTGGGATTGTTTTTAACCCCGCCTTCTGGAATGTTTTTTTTTGAATGAACATTTCTTGGCGGCCATTTTTTAACTTGACTTACGAAAGGAAATTGAGGAAAAATTATCTCGGCTGTCTGAATATGGATAAGTTACCCCCACAGGGGTTTGTTATGTCATGTTTAACAATATCATCATAAGAAAAATGGCGTAAAACTACAAGACAAGAACAACAATAAGAAGTAAAACTAAGGATATTGCTTATTTGATAGCGGGTGGTGGGGGGTGGGGTGGTATATCTGTAACATAGATATAGAATCAACCATATATACAAGCGTGGTTTAAATGGTAACGTAAAGAAGTAAATAAACTCACCTCTGTTCACAGAAGAATCTGGACATAAATGGGTCTCCTAACTGACAGAACTTTATCCAACCACAGCATCTTTATGCAGTATATATGGGATGCAAATCCGACTTGAATAGAAATTTGTTTACGTCTTCTGTACAATCTATTGTTCCAAATCAAATACTGCAAATATCCGGTCACAAATGCATTGCAGTAAATGTGGGAATTTTTGCATCCAGTAATCCTATTTCACATGAAAATCGCAACAATGTAACGTTTAGTTCTGAAAGTGACATTTTAGGGTAAACATGTACTCTGGGCCTACTGTACTGTGTATCATATCAAACAATGTGGCAGCATCACATCACATAGATCATTCTGTTTTGAAAAATGATTTTGTCGTTATAAAATGTTATGTTTATTTGGATGGAAGCTTTTTCTTTGATCTATAGTTTGTAAAAAAGTACAATCTACTTTTACCAGTTCAACTTTGTTTGGGACTATATTTTATGCACAACAAATGAAAGGTGCACTGTCTGCCAGAATGAACGAAATTATTCGTTCTTCTTTCTATCTAAATAATTTCCACTGAAATAAAAACTATGTGATAAAAAGAATCTCAAATGGGTAATGATTTAATATTAAATTTATGAAACTCGTTGAATAATGTCCACTTTTGCTTGCCAATGCTCTCAAAAGCTGGACATTATTCAACTTGTTTCATAAATTCAATATTAAATCATTATCCATTTGAGATCCTCTATATATAAAAGGCAGAATCATAACTTTGGTACCTTAGTTAGTACTCAGAATGTTCAAATTCACTCAGACACAATATCAACGTTCAGGTTTTTTACTTGAGTATGAGTCTAATACTCAAAATGGTTTGAGAATATGTAACACCAAAACATTTCAATACCCATTTCATTGGCTGAACATTTACCTATTAATTGGATAGAAAATATGCAGCCAGTGTGAGATATGTGGATGTGCTTGTGTAAGCCAGCATCAGATTAATAGAAAATCTGTGGAAATACAGTGGTCCCTCTCTTATACAGTCACCACTTCTGCACTGGGAAAGTGGCCTTATAAGACGAGTGGTCTTTCCAGAGGGGGACTAAATATTTTGTGAGAAGTATATGTAATATATATAGCCAGAAAGCTACATACTTCAAAGCATTTAATATCTTCGTTTAAAAGTAACATTAATTATTAAAAAATTCTTCTTGTTTTTAGAATAGATTTATTTCAACTGAACACACATTAATACAGTAGTTCTTATTCTTGATGTAAGCATAAAATGCATGTGGGGTATTGCTGTTATGCACATTGAAAACTAATAAAAAATGTCATTGAAATTTTGCACATATATAATTCTCTTTCCATTTGCTCCATTTTCCCACTGTTGCTGAATATTCTCCTTACATGTTACAATGTTGTTTATTTCAATCCTTTCAACATAAAATTGTTTAGCAAGTCTCTCCCACTCCCATGTCTAGTCGAATAACTATGACTTTCTTCTACAGTGAAGACATGTTAAAGTTTTGTAATAATTTATTCCTATGGTGCTAATTGTACAGTACTGCGATTTAATTGTGCAGATGAAACTTTTGTGGAGTGGACAAATGCCTTTATAAAGGAAGTGATACATGCTGGTACCCTGTTTTGTTCAAGGTTAATTTCTCTCTGTGTGTGTTAATCTACAAAATCTATATTTAGCCTATGCTGACCATCTTATGATCTCAACAAATTACGTCAGGTTGTAATCATCAAAGAGAAGAACTCGACAGCTGTGTGAAGCCCAAAACTCTTATCACATCATTGTTGAGTCCATTTCCAGTAAACGTTGGCTTTTATAGATGATGATAATAATCTTAGTGTTAAACGTACTTAAGCCACCATTTCTTTCAGTAACGGAAACCTGACATCAGGAGACAGGTATCGGTAGAGATAGTCAGATTACTTACCTTACCATATGAATTAATTATTGGTTCTGGATGCATTTAAAATAAAATATGGTGATTTTTGTACAACTATGCTGGCTGCTGGTCATGTTAGAGGGATGGTCATTCTTGAGGGTACTTTTGAACACAAACTCGGTGCCAAGGAATTCTGGCTAAAAAAAGCAGGTGGCTGCTGGTAAGGGGGTCTGTTCAAAAGGGGCACCACTGTACATATATAAGCCAGTGGATGTACTTATATAAGTCTATCAGATTAATAGGAGATCTGTGGAAGTACATACATGTATTTAAACCTTTATTAGGTTAACAAGAGATATGTGGATGTACTTCTATAAGCCTGCATCAGGTTAAAAAATCTCTGTATGCAGCCAGGCATATTCTAGCATTGACTAAGTAAATTAGATGCTGACTGTAGACTGCCTTGTAATGTAAGAACTAAATGAACACTAGTGGTAGAAAGTGGACCATAGCTAACCACTTAAAGTTTTAAACTTTGGGGTGAATTTTAGATTTGTTTGTTTGTCTCTCTTGCATTAGCATAAAGAGAAAAGGTGTCACTTTTCTGGTTGTGACAGTGTTGTCATTGTCAAGGATGTTCAAGTTTTTGCAGTGATGTTGTCATTGTCAGCATTGTTCAAACTTTGTGTCAATAGTGGTGTGTTAGTTGAAAGTTGAATACAAAAGGGGAAAATCAAAGCAGGCATGTGAGACATTGGTTTCCATAAAATACTCGTTTTACTTTCAAGTTTTGTTCATACAAATCATATGTGATTGGTTTTGAAAATATGTCTGTGTACAGTAAAGAATTGTAAAGCAATTTTTGGCAGATAAACCCTTCCAATTAAATGTAAATGTGAACTAGTGCAAGATAAAAGATATACTGGTAAGGTAAAGAATAACATTTATGCAAAATGTATACAAATAAGAGATAAAGGTAGAAAATGTAAAATCTTTAAAATATTGGGTCAAATTTTTTTATATAAATTACATTCCCTCAATATGTCCAATATTTTCTAAAGCAGTAGATCATCAGTAACTTCCTTAATTTTGAGTTCACTTAAAAATTTCTTTCAAATAGCATGGAAGTTGATACAACAAAAGGATATACAAATATGGGCAAGTAGTTTTCTGTGGACATTTAATGAGTATTGCTATTTTTAAACTTTTTTTTCCAAGTATAGGTTTTTAAAAGCTAAATTTCAGGAGATATTTATTGAAATATTTTTATATGCCTGCTATAAGGCAGAATGTATTATATTTTTATGCTGTCCATCAATCCATTGGCAGTCATCAAACTTTATGGATGACTTGCACTTGGGATAATGAAGAACTGTATTGATTTAAAGTAATAAATTCAAGGTCACTGACTGAAAAATAAAAATTGTTTCTGCACAATAACCAGCATCAACAGTAGCCAAACTTTGTTGATGGCTTGCAGTTATTGCAAGGATTGCTGTTGATTTAGGGGTCAAAAGTTCATAGGTCAAGATCAGTGTAACTGAAAGAAGAAAAATGGTTTCATCACAATAACTCAAGTTCTCCACCATCAACAGTTTTAAAACTTTATGTGGATAGCATGCACATGGGTGAGGAAGAGCTCTTTGATTTCAAAGTAAGAAAAAGTCAAAGGTGAAGGCTGACTGAAAGAAGAAAAATGGTTTCTGCACAATAACTTGACTTCTCCAGTACTTTTGTTAGCAAACATTGTAGATGGCTTGCACTTGGGGATATGTAAGAAGCTTATTGATTTTGGGGTTTAAAGGTCAAAGGCCAAGGTCACTGTGAATAAAAGAATAAAAATGATTTATGCATTCTCTTGACATGTATGCATTTAATGCCTAAGACCTTATCTTGACATGTATGCATTCAATGCCTAAGACCTTATCTTGACATGTATGCATTCAGTGCCTAAGACATTATCTTGACATGTATGCATTTAATGCCTAAGACCATATCTTGACATGTATGCATTGAATGCCTAAGACCTTATCTTGACATGTATGTATTGAATGCCTAAGACCTTATCTTGACATGTATGCATTGAATGCCTAAGACCTTATCTTGACATGTATGCATTGAATACCTAAGACCTTATCTTGACATGTATGCATTCAGTGCCTAAGACCTTGACATGTTTTTGTTCAGTGCCTAAGACCTTATTTTGACATGTATGCATTCAATGCCTAAGACCTTATCTTGACATGCATACATTTAATGCCTAAGACCTTATCTTGATATGTATGCATTCAGTGCCAAAGACCTTATCTTGACATGTTTTCATTCAGTGCATTCAATGCCTAAGACCTTATCTTGACATGTTTTCATTCAATGCCTAAGACCTTATTTTGACATGTATACATTCAATGCCTAAGACCTTATCTTGACATGTATACATTTAATGCCTAAAACCTTATCTTGATATGTATGCATTCAATGCCTAAGACCTTATCTTGGCATGTTCTCATTCAATGCCAAAGACCTTATCTTGACATGTATGCATTCTTTGCCAAAGACCTTATTTTGACATGTATGCATTCTTTGCCAAAGACCCTATCTTGACATGTATGCATTCAATGCCAAAGACCTTATCTTGACATGTTTTTATTCAATGCCTAAGACCTTATTTTGACATGTATACATTCAATGCCCAAGACATTATCTTGACATGTATGCATTCAGTGCCTAAGACCCTATCTTGACATGTATGCATTCAATGCCAAAGACCTTTTCTTGACATGTATGGATTTAATATCTAAAACCTTCTCTTGACATGTATGCATTTAGTACCCAAGACCTTATCACAAATCTTGATTATTGATCGTTGTTTTTCCAGAAATGCATGAGAAATTCTCCAGGTGTCAATTAATCTATAGCTCTATATCTGCAAGACAACATGTTTCTGTAAAATGTGATATCCTGCCAGAAACATCCTACCAGAAACATATTTCTTGCCAGAAAAAAAACCCCCTCATATTGGCATTAAGCCCTACCCACACACTTTTTGTAGGACTGATGGACAAAAATGAGCTGCAATACTAGATATGTCCCTTTGGACAATATGACATCTTTATACAGAACTTGCATAATTTAAAGGAATTGTAACATAATTTCATTGTGGATTGCTGCATTCAAGGCATTTGTATCTCAGTTATTGTTCATGGTACATGTATTTGCATGAAATAAATTGCACTCCATTCAAAAAAGATTGTACACAAAAAGTCATAGTGTCAGCATTTTGCTCAGAGGGGGATTTCTTGTGTCATGGCTTGAACGTATGAATCCTTTAGTAATAAAAAGTAATACATTTTGTAATATATTAATGATGTCAGTGACTATAATATGCATACATTTATTTTTTGTTAATTTCATACAGTTCTATCAATCTTTCAGGATTTTTTTTAGGTTGCTCTTCTCTAGATCTTTTGGGATTTTTTTTTAGGTTTCTCTTCTATCATTATACTCTAAATCAAATTTTGTTTATATTTTTGATGTTCAGAAAACATGAGTAAGCTAAATATCTGGAAGATGAACAATTTTGTCTAATATTCAACCACATTTAGTATTTTAAGAGAACCCATTTTTACAGCAAATTATCTTTTTAGTACTCTTTGTTCTTCATCTTTCATTTTATCAAAACAAGAGGGGTGTTTGTCAAATCAAGAAGGACATTTGTCAAAACAAGAGGGGTATTTGTCAAATCAAGAAGGACATCTGTCAAAACAAGAGGGGTGTTTGTCAAATCAAGAAGGACATTTGTTAAAACAAGAGGGGTGTTTGTCAAATCAAGAAGGACATTTGTTAAAACAAGAGGGGTCAAATCAAGAAGGACATCTGTCAAAACAAGAGGAGCTTTTGTCAAAACAAGAGTGTTTTTATCAAAGCAAGAGGGACTTTTGTCAAAATGAGAAGGACGTTTGTTTGAGAAGAAATTATTACTATTCACACTATATGTTAGGTGTCATATAATTTGTGATCCATCCACTTTATGAAATTAATTATTGACAAAGAACATCACTGCTTATCACATTTAAAATTATTAACTATTATAATTTATATTCTGCCTTTAAAAATTATTGTTTACAAAAACATATTATTATAATCATGTATCTAGAGCAAGCCACAGTGGTATTTACCAAACTTTGTTCCCTTTGATCTATGAGTGCTTTTCAGTTGTTTTATCTTTTTTAATGTTGGAATCCAGTTTGGATATATCTGTCTCCACATTTTAACTATATTTGTCTTGTTGGTTGGCAAATACTAATTTAATAATTTCAGTGATGTGATAACATAATAGTTATTTAAGGCAGTCTAGAAGCACATGTGTTTTATAGGAAATGCTCAGTGTTAAGGTTCTCTGACATGTTTGTGTATGATTCCAGACTATGGAAACCTGAATTTTATAAGATAATTATGAAGAGTAGTTGTTTTGAAACTATATACTAATCAAACTATCATTAACTTGAATAACGATTCATAAATCAACAAAAAATGAGTAGAGACCACAAATGGCTGAATGTGGTTTGACTGCCAAGAGAGTTTTATACGCATTATTTTTCATTGCAAAAGTCATCGTCGTCCAGGTAACTGTTCCTGACTGTGCTAGTATCACTGGACATTTTCATGCCTCCAGAGTGTTGCCAAATGTTGTCGAACACTAACAAACCACCTGTCCACACATTGGTTCCAGAGGCATCCATCTAGTCTGTGACATAAAACTGGTACATAAATCAGTCATTGTGGCAGACTTCTTGAAGGTGAATAGCATCCAAACTTTGCTACATTCTCCATACAGTCATGATTTATCTATAAGTGATGGCTGAATCCTGTTGTCAAAAATTCATTCAGGAACAGATGATTTGAAAGCTACAATGGGTTTGAAAGTGCAGTTTTTTAGTTTATGAACAACATACCCCAAAAATGAATACAGTGGCATTGAATAATTGGATAATCAGACTGAGAAAGTGTGTAGAGGTAATGGGGAGAAATTTGAGGCGATGCCTTAAAATACTGTTCACTAACAGAGAACTTTGTTGTACAGTACACTACTAGTTGGAACCTTTTAACCAGATGATTTACTGATGTGGACTAATACCATATCCCTGAAATTTTTACTGGTTACCATGTACACATATCTGTAAATGAAACTAATTTCTTGATCATAACTCCAACATAGAACCCAGTAAGAGAAATCAGCAACAAATGCTGTCAAATATAATCTCACACAGTTATAATTTTCAATGGTATTATGAATAAATTATCTTTTTAAAGTTATAATAAATGTAATTAGGAGAGATGGAGAGATAAAGTGAGATACAATGAAAGAAAATTTCTGCACCCAAATATTCCTAAGTGAGTGCTGCTGCAACTATATGTAATTTGTCCTAAGGAAATCCCAAGCTATGCATGATTCCTGAATGAAAATGGTACCACTGTGGTGACCATTGTAAAATTCTTATCACCACTACATCAAAACTGATGGTCATTTCAACATAACATTCACTAAAAGACTTCTTAAGATGTCTAGTTTGTTCTAAAAAAAATGATCATGAAAATCTAGCTTTTGCTACACCTCATGAACTGAAGGTTTTCACCAGAAGATTTTTTTTTATTGTGTCTAGTTGGTCCCAAGTAAAAATAATGCCAATATGATGTCCTGTATGGCCACCATGGCAGGCATCTTGAAAATCTAGCTTTTGCTACACCTCATGAACTGAAGGTTTTCACCAGAAGATTTTTTTTATTGTGTCTAGTTGGTCCCAAGTAAAAATAATGCCAATATGATGTCCTGCATGGCCACCATGGCAGGCATCTTGAAAATCTAGCTTTTGCTACACCTCATGAACTGAAGGTTTTCACCAGAAGTTTTTTTTTATTGTGTCTAGTTGGTCCCAAGTAAAAATAATGCCAATATGATGTCCTGTATGGCTACCATGGCAGGCATCTTGAAAATCTTGTTATTGCTGTTCGTTCTGGATGGATGGTCATTTTGACTTGGGGCTTTCACTATCTTTCAATGTATAGTTGGTTGACTTGGGGCTTTCACTATCTTTCAATGTATAGTTGGTTGACTTGGGGCTTTCACTATCTTTCAATGTATAGTTGGTTCTAAGTTATATTGACTTGGGGCTTTCACTATCTTTCAATGTATAGTTGGTTGACTTGGGGCTTTCACTATCTTTCAATGTATAGTTGGTTCTAAATGAAAATTGCACTGACATCCAGTATAGATGCTGTGGCAGCCATCTTGACAATCTGGTTTGCACTACTCCTTCTGGATGGATGGCCATATTGACATCAGGTTTTCACCAAAAGACTTGTTATGATGTCTGGATATCAATGTATTGTTTATAAATATCAGTGTCGATTACATAATGTTGAATACAGATTTTATATCAGCATCACCTACAGAAGGACTGCACTTACAGTCCTCAATGACAGCTGCCAAAACACCAAAACATTGTTTCATATATATATATATATATATATATATATATATATATATATATATATACATATATATATATATATATAGAGGTTGGTTATAAATAGCTGAATCAAAATAAAAAAATGCTGTGTTTAAGATATTAGTTTAATTGGTTATGTTGTAAGACAATTAAATAATAATTATCAACTCTGATCATAGCACAGATTTAATAGTTCTTTTTGTCCAAGGGCAGTAAATAAGCAGAAAAGTGCGATTCAACTCGATTAATACATTTACATCAATACCGAGATCATTATCACCAAATTTTCAGTTGGAAGATGTTCATATTTGATAGAAAATCAGTCTGATTATCTTCTGAAGTCGTTTGCTCAGAATCAAAAGAACAAGGCTTATCATTGAAACAATACACAAAAAATGTTTCATTGTTGTGAAAATAGACTTTTACAATGTTAAAGTTTAAAGGTTTGAAGGTGTCTGCAAGCAGGCTATGAGAAGGCTGAAATCATGTAAGATTAGAATGCCATTATTTTATGCTGAGAAATAATTTAGCTTCCACAAATTTCATACAGTTACCTGTTTATGTTTCTACTTTGTCATTAAGAATACAATTGGCTTTGCTTTACTTCACTTCTTTGTTTCCTTTACATTTTATTTAATTTTTTAAAATATTAATTCCAAGAAAAGTTCCAAATTAGCTTATCAGTTAATACAGCAAACTGAGCTTACAGTATGGACCTTTTCCACTGTGCATTGGCTGTTGTGCATCATTCACAATTTACAATTGCTTCTCAAAAACTTGTCAACAGAACATAACCAAATTTTACAGAAAGTATCCTGGCATGAACCTCTTTAAAAGTTATTAAAATTATGCTGCTCTGCCATCAGATATGGCCAGTGTTGCTAAATATAGAGAAATCTTTAAACAACTTTTTCTCAAAAAGCATTCAACAGAATTTGACTAAATTTGAAGAAAGCATCCTGGAAGGAAGGGTTTTAAAATTTTTTTAAATGATGTTGATTCAACAACAAATGTGGCCACCATTGCAACAAACAGAAAAAACTTTAAATGACTTCTTTGAAAAAGGAGCTAAACAGAAGTTGACCAAATTTAACTAAAAACATCTTGGCATAGCTGGTTTTCAGTAACTATAAATGTTGATTTTCATGATCTGCCATCAATTATTGCCACTTTTGTTGAAAATAGAATAATCTTTAAACAACTTCTTCAAAACCACTGAAGAGAATTTAACCAAAATTCACAGAAAGTAACCTGGCCTAAAAACATGATACTGGTCACCATCAAATATAGCTATTGTTGCTAAAAATAAATGGATGCATGAGGTCACGGGTTTGAACCCCGACTGAGTCATACCAAGGACTTATAAAAATGGTACTAACAGCTAGGTGCTTGGCATTATGAGGTTAGTGTTAGGACTGGGCTGGCTGGTGTCAGGATAATGTGACTGGGTGGGACATCATGCTGCATGTCTGCAGCATGATGCTTCAGTGCTAGACATCACTATAAACTGCCACACAGCATACATTGTAGTGATATGACTGAAATTTTTTTAAAGCTATGTTAAAAATCCCAATCACATGCACACACAAACACTAAAAATAAAAAGAATCTTGAAATGAATTCTTAGAATCTGCTTGTTAGATTTTGACCAAATTTGAGAAAAAAAATATTCAGGCACTAAGAGCTTTCAAATCTTATAAATACTGCTGATTCAGTTTAAACTAAGGCCACTGTACTAAAAAAAAATCTTAGGAATAACTTCTCAAAATTCACATAACAGAATTTGACCAAATTTGACAGAAAGCATTTTAGTATGAAGGGCCTCTACATTTGCACAGAATAAAAATGGCTACTGCTACTAAAAATAGAAAACTAATAAATATGCTAAAAAAATTACAATATTTACAGAGAGCAACCTAACTTGAAGGCCTTTCCTGTTCATAAAAATGAGGATGATCCACCTTCAGATATGGTTACCATTACTAAAGATAGAAAATATTGACACAACTTTATTAAAAATCAGTGGGTAACATAATTTGGACAACTCTAACAGAAAGCATCCTGACACAGAGGCCTTCCAATCTTGATGCACCATCAGATATGTGTAATGGGTAGGACTGGGCACATCAGCTTGGATGGCTCAAATGGTAGAGCACCTGTCTAGAGTTGGGGGGGGAGGGGGAAATCCAGGTTCAAGACCCTACTCCTGCTGTGCATTTTTGCCTACTACATTTGATGTTACTGACAGAATTCCACATGTGTACCTCATACCATCAAGGGAGGGTGCAGTTAAGTGGAAGTTGGGCCTTGAGACACAGGGACATGTCTCAGAAATACAAGGAGAAAGTGTAATGGATAGGACTGGGTGTGTCTGCTCAGATGGTTCAAATGGTAGAACACCTGTCTAGAGTTAGGGAGGTTGCGGTTTGAGCCCTGGTCCTGCTGTTTATTTTGCCATTCTACATTTGGCATCACCAACAGGATTTCACATATGCACCTCTAACCAGATTTGGAGGGTGCAGTTAGGTGGAAGTTTGGAAATTGAGACACAGGGACATGTCTCAAAAATGCAATGAGAAAGTGTAATAGGTAGGACTTGGAATGTTAATAGCTCAAATGGTAGAATGCCCATCTAGAGTTAGGGAGGTCCTGGGTTTAAGCCCCGTTTTGGCTGTGCATTTTTCCTATTACGTTTAGTGTTGCCAACAAGATTCCATATATGCACCTCCAACCATCTAGGCAGGGTGCAGTTAAGTGGAAATTTGACCTTGAGACACAGGGACGTATCTCATAAATGTGGGGAGAAAGTGTAATGGGTAGGACTGTGCATCTTAGGGAGGTTCTTGAATCAAGCCCTTGTCCTGCCATACATTTTCCCTGCTACATATGTATGAAGGTATTAAGACCAGAGAAACTTTGAAACTGCTGTTTTGTAACATATGAAGTCAACAGCATTGAATTAATTTTCTACAGAAGCATCCCACTGATCCAGATTTTTTGACTGATTGCTCCTAAATTTGGCTGTAATGGTACATGTTAGAAGGTGAGTGATCTCAGATTGACTTGGGCCTCATGATTTGAAGTACACTATTTGTCAAACTTTAATTCATTTTCTAAGCAATTATCAATTTTCTCTTGAAATTCACATTAATCAAATTTCATTTGAATTAGTTCATAGGACATTCTTCCTTTCCAGTCTTGTGTAGACATAGATGTCATTCAAGCAGATTCATTAACTTTAGCCTATCGCAAACACTAACACCAGACAGGAAGTCTAATTGCTAAAGAATCAGAAAAGGCTTTGTATTTTGCATTGGAATCAGATTTGGACTGGCAGATATTATGTGCTTTTTGTATCTTTCTATTTGTTTAATTCCTATTTATCCACACAAACAAATCATGTGTGCAATTTTTACATTTGTATATTCTTAGTGTATGCCTGAAATGATTGATTCCATATCAGCTTTACTTAATAAACACAGTCACAACTCTCTAGGTCTTTTTATATCTGAACTTTGTTAAGGACAAAATAGCTCAGAAAAATTGAATTTAGTTACAGTCTATTTAAGGTATCTAGCTGGCTTACAAGTGGTTGGGTTTATAAAAGTCAATAAATATGTTTCCACTGTAGATACAAAGTCACTGTCCCAGAATATTCAGTTATCAGAAGTTGTGTCTTTACAACAAAATGTCATATTTTTCACTTAACAGTGGTAGATTTAGGAATGGGATACTTGGAGGATGTAGATGAGGAACTTTTATAGTTATCAAACAGAGCATTTTCATTAAAAAAACAAAATCAGTTAATCCCAATAAGCAGAAGAAATTGCTTGCTCCAAAAAGTCAGTCTCCAGCAGAAAATTCAGTATCAGCTGCTGTTTTAATATTCATTTCCTCCCAATGCTGACTTTTAATTAATATTAAAAGCATTTTTTGCATCACTTAATGTTAAACAATATTTGTAACACTAAAATCTTCATAAATAGTTTAACTTGCTTTGTTTTTTGGAAAACTCTTGTTATCTACTCAGTGATGTTGTAATAATGAGACTCATTTTCCTTAAAGTGTAAACTGTGTTCAGATGATTGTCTTGATTATTGGATTGGGTCTGTTACACTTATATAGGTAAACAAGGTTATAGGTTGGGCACAAACCTTCTGATAGTGACACTTGCACAGTTAGTAGAAATGATCCCTGAACTTTGCATTGCCACCCCTCTAGTTAATTACATGTATGTGTGCCATAGTGATTTTGACTTGATGACACAAAGAGTACTCTAAATACCTCTCCTTATTTAAATACTTATTCATCTGCCGCACATCTTAGTCCCCGACTTGGATGTCCTCTAATTTTCTGGACTCTGTTGTACATTTTCAAAATTATTTTTACTTTCATTGGGACAGCCATAAAATCATGTCATGCCATTATCTTAGTTAACTTTCATTTTATTTGCAAGGAAACACAGCTTTAAGTTTTTTTCTACTTATCAAACTTTTAGTTATTAAGGTTGCATCACAAATATTTCCAAAAGATAAGATCACGTTTTCTCCAAAGATTGAACAGTTAAAATATTGTCAGATATGAATAATAATACTACAAAGTTAAGTTTTCACCAAAGTGAAATGTATATACGTTGAGGAAGGATAAGGGTTATATTGACTGGTTTTCAAAACGTCTCCAATGAAGTAATTTGTTGTTGCTTTTAATTTTCATGGTTTTGCCAGAAATTTTGTTAAAAAATTTTAACATAAATTTGAGGATTTAATAAGTGATTCCATTATTTCTCAGGGAACCTGTAATGGTTCAGCATGTAAGTTGTTAGACTGTGACTAGAAGGATGCAGGTTGGATTCCCACCATAGGATCAACCTGATTGACTAAAATGATACTCCCTTGGGCAAAGCACTTTACTTGTCTCAGCTTGATATTACTATATCGCCTCAAAAGTGTTGCTGTGCTATAAACAGGAAACCATGAAAAATCCATTATTTCCATGGTATAAATGTTAATTGGATTTTTTAAATTGTGGTTCTTAATAGCCAGAGAACCATTAAAATTGATAACTGGTGAAACATCACAGTATTTGAAATAGATTGGAAACAACTGATATCAAGGTCTGATATCAGGTCAGCTGTCAGAGTTGTTAGGGATCAAATAGATAATTACATGGAATGGTTTTACCAAACTTCTGTTCAGCAGAGAAATTTTTTATCAAGAGTGTGTATAGTTAAGTATTCAGGGGAATATATTAAAAAGCTTTCAATTTGAAAAGATTAAATGGACTCTGAAATAAAGAAACAGACTATATCAATTGATGAAAAGTGAAAATAGCATTCAGGCTTTTAGCTAGGAGTTTGCCATGGAGAATATTGCTCTGTGTTGGATATTTACATCACCACAAAAGCTAAGGTAATGAATGTGTTTACCTGACAGGTTTTGGCAGGGGAGTCTTTCAAATGGTAATTGGTAGGTATTGGTGTATAGGTAATTGTCGACATCTCATTCTGTAAGACTGCACCCTATTTGGTATATACCCATACACTGTAAGTACATATATAGATACAGTAATATTTACTATAGATAGTTTTTGAAGAATAGGCAATATCTAATATTGGTGGCATTTATATACAATGGACCTTATTTGTGGTATATGAAAGTTTAGAATTTAACATAAATTTCTTTGTAGCAAGTAGGATTTGTAGAGTGATAAATTTAATAGCCCTTCTGAATCTTCAATAGTCCTTCCTACATGTGCCGACTTGTGACAGCTGAAACTTTCCTAGCCATCAGACCATTGAAATTATGAAAACTACATGTCTGACAGGAAATTTACTAGCCTCAGGCTAATTTCAAGCTCTGCATGATCTTACAACTACAACTCATTAGTAATTTTATATCTGCATCAGCTGTTTAATGATTTTTTTAATTACCTAAGATGTAATGAAAGTAATACCTTAATCAGACGTTGTCTTAATTTATTGAAGATGTAAATGTTGCTTCCTCCATTTCCAGGTATCAATGCAAGCTTTAGATTTTTTTATTAAGGATACATGTTTGACATAATTTTGTACTACATATGTTATTTCATTAGTTTAAAGAGTGTCTATTTGAACTAGAAAGTTATTATATTGCGATGAACATATTTCACATTTTAAAAAGGGCAATAATAGAAATGAAGCTGAAAATAAACTTGATGAAATAAATTTTAAAAAGTTTAAAAGGATATTTAAAAACCATAATTTTTAATTTAAATTGTAAAGAATATTTTTGAAATGAACTGTTGTGATCTGAAGGCATTGTGGGATTTGAGGCAAAATATAGTCGTCACTTGCCAATGTTCTGTGTAGTATAATGCACTTGGGTACCTGCTAATACATTATAACTGGGGAGTAAATTGCACTAGGGTACCATGGCTATGGGTGGCAGAGTGGTCTAAGGTACTCACCGTTACTGATTACCAACATCTCACCTCGGTCTGCATGGGTTCGAGTCTCGAGCTTGGCCAATGTGGGTTTGTGAGAAAGCTTGCCAGTTGCTTTCCATGAGTTGATAGTTTTTTTTCCTCCACTAGATTTACTGGCCATCATGTATAGCATATAATGTGTTGAAAAGTTTCATTAAATCCACAACAGCAACAGCACTGTGGTACCTGCTAGTACACTGTAACTGGTGAGTAGATTTCACTGGGGTGCCTGCAAATGCACTGTTACCTTGGATGCCGATTGTACTGGGTTACCCACTAATACACTATAACTGGGGATTAGATTGGGGTACCTGCTAATAAAGTATAAATGGGGAGAGTATTGCTATGGGGTACCTGCTGATAAAGTATAAATGGGGAGTATATTGCTATGGGGTATCTGCTGATAAAGTATAAATGGGGTGTATATTGCTATGGGGTATCTGCTGATAAAGTATAAATTGGGTGTATATTGCTGTGTGGTATCTGCTGATAAAGTATAAATGGGGAGGATATTTCTATGGGGTATCTGCTGATAAAGTATAAATGGGGTGTATATTGCTATGGGGTATCTGCTGATAAAGTATAAATGGGGAGTATATTTCTATGGGGTATCTGCTGATAAAGTATAAATGGGATGTATATTGCTGTGGGGTATCTGCTGATAAAGTATAAATGGGGAGTATATTGCTATGGGGTACCTGCTGATACAGTGCAGATGGAGAGTAGATTGACTAGGTTTGCTAATAACACTGAACTGGGAGTAAATTGCACAGATATATCTGCTAATACACTAAATGGGGAGCAAATTGCACAGGGATATCTGCTAATGCACTAAATGGGGAGTAAATTGCTTGAGGATATCTGCTAATACACTAAATTGGGAGTAGATTGCATTGGGGTTAAGTAATTGTTTTGCTCTTGTAAAGACATATACTGGATGGTTTTGTTTTGGATGGGCCTACATAAGTAAAGTGCAGTTTGCGTTTAAGTGTGAGAAATCTAAATATACAAACATACCATTTTATTTTTAAGAAACTGAAAGACAGATTAGACAGTTTCTTGGGAATAATGAAATTTCATGAAATGTGTAGAATTTTAATGTCTTTGTTAGGAAATAAATCAACTCACTCTTTATACACTCTAATACATACCAGTTATGGTCATCAAAGAAAGGCATTTAAATTACAATCTAAAATTTGTGTACAAATGTAAGTTTCAGTTTAAATTTACAAGGCTGTATAGCCAAATGATAAGTTGGTATGGCCATGTGACCATCATGCATCATCCATTGTGCATCATAAATAGTGCATCATTTATCTATCAATCAACAGTTGCTTGTTACCACACTGGAGTCCATATTTCTGATCCAGTTTCAACCGTACTTGGAAAAAGGCCTGTATCATCAAAATCTTGGTTGAATTCCATAATGTGTGAGATATTTGCATACTAATGAGCTGATCTTGCTTCTGATTGGCTGAGCTTGTTACTTCTCTGGAGGCCACACGTCTGATTGGCTGAGCTTGTTACTACTCTAAGAGGCCAAACTTCTGATTGGCTGAGCTTGTTACCACTCTGGAGGCCACACTTCTGATTGGTTGAGCTTGTTACCACTTTGGAGGCCACACTTCTGATTGGCTGAGCTTGTTACCACTTTGGAGGCCACACTTCTGATTGGCTGAGCTTGTTACCACTCTGGAGGCCACATTTCTGATTGGCTGAGCTTGTTGCTACTCTGGAGGCCACACTTCTGATTGGCTGAGCTTGTTTCCACTTTGGAGGCCACACTTCTGATTTGATTTGTATGAAACTGGGAATATATGCTAGCTCATTAAGATCTTGGATAAGTTCAGTAATGAATGGCCAAGATTCAGGTGTACTAATTTTGATCTGATTTTGATTATGCTTGTATCATCAAGTTCTTCTACAAGTTTGATGAGTAAGAGGCATGCATATTAATCAGTTAATCTTGCATCAGTTTTTCTGAGCTTGTTAACACTCAGGAAACCATATTTCTAACCCCATTTTGATCAGACCTGAAATATGGGATTGTATCATCAAGTTCTTTGATCATTTTGATAATGAGCAAGATCCAAGAATATTAATGATGTCATTTTGGATCTAATTGTCAGAACTTATTGCTCTGAACTCTATATTTGTGACCTTGATTTGATCAAACTTAGAATCTGTGCTTATATCATCAAGACTTTGGACTGTCAATAATGAGTGAAATCCATGCATATTTATGAGGTGATCTTTCATGTGATTGGCAGAGCTTATTAGCACTGAGGAAGCCATACTTATGATCTTATTTTGATTATACCATTAAGATCTTGAGCAATTTTGGAGGTCATCAGGATCTATGCATGTTAATTAGGTTATCTTTCATCTGATTGGCTGATCTTGTTACTATTTTTGAAGCCATATTTGATCTTCGGGATTTATTATCAACAATATCTGGATGACTTTGGTTATGAACAAGACACTGTACACATTAATTATGCCATTATCTTTTGCCAGAATTGGTATTAGGATATAGTAAAGTAGGTTAAATCAACATCATAGAAGTTTAGGAGATAGTTTACATGCCATATCCCATAAGCCTGATTAGTGGTATGGTCAACTGTTTATGTAAGCAGGTGAATAATATTGGGCCCACTTATGACCTCTTGTTTATCAATAAGCTTTTATCCTCTTTATTTAGCTTTCTCATCAGAACATATGATTCTTTCAATGGTGTAAATGTCATGAGACAGGAGACCTAATAAGTTATTTCAAATTAGCCTGTTAATTTGAAACACACACACACACACACACACACACACACACACACACACAATAACATAGTCCCTGGTATAATCCATATAATATCATTGATCCCAATATACTGGTTGAATTCCATTTTCCCATGTAATGTACCCCAGTGTAAGGCATCCTTGCCTAAAATGTACACAGAATTATAGTGAGGGACTACAGTACATAGTCCAGTTTACTTTAGTGTAAGGCATCCTTGCAATATCATTAGTGAGGGACCACTATAGTGTAAAGTGTACCTTAGTGTAAGCCATCCTTACAATATCATTAGTGAGGGACCACTGTAGTGTAAAGTGTACCTTATTGTAAGGCATCCTTGCCTGCTGTAACTACACTTGAATGGGTTTCAAGAATATCATTATTGCGAGGACCAGTATACAGTGTACCTCTTTGTAAAGCATTCTTGCCTGTAAGACAGTACACTTTTGGGGTCCCATGAATATCATTATTGTGAGGGACCACTGTACTGTGTATATGTACCCAATGTAAGGTGACTCCAGTATAAAATGACCGCACATATAATACACTTTATCTTGAAGTATGTTATAGCAAGGGCCCATTGTAGTGAGGGTCCACTGTATTATTATAATGGGCTCAAGTAGAGGGTGACATCTCTTATAACACTATACACATTTATGGGTCCTATCAATGGCATTTTATTGAGGTCCACTGTACCTTAGTATATACCTATAACATCTTTGACTATAACATTGTAAATATTTATGTTTCCCAGCAGTTGTATTTAAATGAGTGACCACTGTATAGTATAAAACTTGCTTCAACAATAAGTATTTAAATGTGGGGCAAGATTAAATAAGATTTGGCTAACTATAAATGCAGGGTAATATTAGATATGAGTTACTTAATTCTCTAAATACAGTGCAGTATTAGAAAATGATTTGTTTAATTAGCTAAATTTAGGGTAGTATTGTGATTTCTTGAATTGTTTAGTTGCAGGACCATATTAGATAATATTTGTTTAATTTTCTAAATACAGGACGGTATTAGATAATATTTGTTTAATGATCTAAATGCAGGGTAATATATATTTAATTGTCAAAATACAGGGTAATAATATGATTTGTTTAATTATCTTAAATACTGGGTGGTATTAGATATGATTTGTATTGGGATTAGATCTCATTTGTTTCACCAAATAAGACATGTGAGTTATTTAAATTCCATTTTACTCAGAGTTTCTAAAATAATTCTTGGTGTAAGCTAAGGATATTGGTAATTATATTCAAAGTTTAAAGAATGTTCAAATGGTACATGCCAGTGGTGTAACAGTATGTCCTTAATTATTTGCCCAGGTAAGCTACCATTCATGATGATGTGATAATTCTTTAGTGTGCCTGATCAAAGTAGTGTCTGTTATATTCCAGTTGAGATTAGAAATGCCCACTCTATTTCCTTCTTCCAAACCCAATATATCCAGTGGCTTCAGAGATGCAGCTAAAATAAATTCCTTTGTATGAGAGCCTCAAGGTAGATTAGTTCTTAACTAATTGTGTTACCCTCTTTAAACAAAGTTATTATTATTATTATTATTATTATTATTATTATTATTATTATTATTATATGAACAAGATGAGTTACCAATTGCAATGTATTGACATCATTAGGTAGACATAGTAACAAACTGTTATATCTATATTGTCTTAATTAACATGTTCCATAATATAACTATGCAAATTCACTGAAACCCTGCTATAGCATGATTTATTGGGGTCCACTGACCATTATCATGCTGTGCAATTAATTGTGCTATAAGCAACCAAGTTAGTTAGCCAAAGAAAATGATACATTTTAAAAAGGGCGGGGAGATAATAAACATGGGTGCAAAACTTCATGCTTCATTGGCACAGTTATCATCTTGAATCAGTGCATATAAAATGAGTAATACAGATGTAGTGAAAACATAGATATTGCTTATATAATAAGTTACTTTATTCAGAGACCCATGCATTAGTACATACATGTGTTCAGTTCTGATATTGGTATGGATAATTAAAGTATTGACACATGCATTCATTGACCAATCCCATTGCATCCTTAAGAGTGAATCCATGATAATTAAATTATCAACATGTGTATTCATCGACCAGTCTCACTGCATCTGTAAGAGTGAATCAATAATAATTTCACAGACAATATGCAAACAGATGTATAATGTTTACTCCTTTTGTCATAAATCATTGTGTATTTGAATTCAGTTGATAAAGAATTTAAAAAGTACATCAAGAAAGGTGAAGTACATGTACAGTTCAGTATGTACGTACGTGTACATCCCAAGGTCATTAAGTGATGTCTGTATAAATGTCATATGGTTGAAATTTCTCTTCTTTGAATCAGAATACTTAATTGGTTTGTTTTGAAAACAGATTGAAATTTGGCTGCTTCCTGGGATGGTCATGTTTACAGAATCATTCATATCCTCAAGTGAAAAACTTAAACATATTCATGAGTATTCTGCGTCATCATTCATGCATTTAACACTGTGCTTAATCCTGTCCAGTGCTCCAAGTTTCTCTTTAATAGTAAAAGCTTTATGTTTCCATGTATTGTTATCCCTGTAAATACCCAATAATTAATACTTTGACACCTGTTTGTTTCAATGACCAAAGAAAGAATGATTGTTAACGAAAAATGGGGTCATTTTTATAGGGAATGGACAACATGATTCACTTGTCAACTGGTCATGTGGTGATTGTCTGACAACACCACCAAGCCATGTTTGTATGTTGGTGGCTTTCATTTCTTAAAAATGTTTTTATAAATTATTGCCCCAAAATTTGGACAAACTTTAGATGTGAGATTGACTTTGATGCTTAGCAATTACTTGAATTAACTGATTTATAAATTCAGGTGAGAATCTTTTACCAGCCACTGTTTTGTTTGGTATTTGGTTACATATGCCAGTTGAAAGGACAAACATATGTCAGCTAATGTTTGAGTAATGATTATACAAAGAATGCATTGAAGACAAACACAAAGAAGACTTAATGACTTTGTTTTCTAGGGTCAGAATTAACAAAATTAACACTTGTCAACTTTCCAAAGTACTGATGTATTTCATAAATATGCTAAGATCAAACTTAAACATTCACAAATAGAAACTTTTCACATCTTTATTCATATAAGTGACAAGACATTTTTTTTTCTCCAAGAACAGATGTTGCCAAATTATTAAATGAAACTCTTGTTTACTTTAGCATGAAAATTTTGTATTACTTGAATAAAATGGTGAAAATATTCTACAATTTTGGGAGCCACATGCCACAAATGTGCTTTATCTGAATTTGAGTTATAACAAAGTATGTTATAATAGGGTTCCAGTATATGTAAATTTTGATGTCACATCTATGTAATCATGTCAAACATTGCAGTCAGTAGCTCACCCTGTTGATGTTAAATGATGTCATCTTTTTCACATGCAGGTATGTTGTAGAAATTATCATATCATGACAGGCAGCAGCTTATTAGTTCCATATTACCCAGATCTTGAACATGTTAATACAATATTTTTCTGCAGTTAAAGGAGTTCTAATGATATTATTATCCAACGCTTAACCTCTTATAGCATCAAAATGGAACAATTCTGGTTTTGCATTTTTTTTAGTACTTAAAATTTATAAGGTTGTAAGTATATTCGCTAAAATGTTTAATGTTATATTTTTTTCTTCAACTTTCAGAATTTTGGAGACAATCCACAACCAACAAAGGCATGTTTTACAATTGTTGAGTTGCCAGGTTTAGAGAAGCTTTCTGATGACCCCAATCATTTGAGACTGAAAGAGGGACCCGCCCTTAGTAAGGCGTTAATAGCCCTAAATCAAGTGGTCACTTCCCTCTCCAGTAACCCCTTCCCAGACAGGGTCATCTCCTATGGGTAATCTTAATTTTTTTTTATATTGTCTTTTTCCATTATGCATTTATGTCGGGATCTTTTTTAGAAAGTTTTGTATTGAATAGAACTGCTAGATAGATGTTCATTAAGCAGTGTGTATATCCTGCTTTGCTAGTCTATCAGTGGTTCCATCATTTATTGTCACAATGATCACTCCTGTTTGCTGATAAATGCCAAATGTGAGTCTAACATGCAACACAGTATGGACCATGTCTTTTCAGCTTGTAACAATATCAGTCTCACATTCAGTATCTAGATGACAGAGGTGATGTACCAATCTGCATCAGGAAAGTCTTACGTAGAACTTACCATGACAGTAATGGTCAAACTCTCCTGGCAGTGGACAAGTTCACCTATCTCGGTAGCTCACTGTAACATGTTGTCTACATCAGTGATGAAATCAATGACAAAATTGCCAAAGCTGGTGTGGTCTTCAGCAGACCTTGTGCAAATGTGTGGGAGTCCAGAGGCATCAATGTGTTGCTAACTGTCCTGTATGCTTGTAAAAGATAAATGGAATACAGATGCCATTCCAAGAGGCTGAACCATTTCCATGTGGGTTACCTGAGGAAACTGATGAAGATAAGATGGCAGGACAGGGTCCAAAGCACTGAGATTCTCACAGAGGCAGGCATTCCAAGCATCTACAGTCTGCTTATGAAATCATAGTTGAGATGGGCAGGCCTGTTCACTAGGATGTCAGAAGAGTGACTACCAAGAAGATCCTCTTTGGTGAGCTGAAGGAGGGAAAGCAGTGTCAGGGTGGTCAAAAGAAATGCTTCAAAGATTTTCTTAAGTCATCCTTGAAACATGTCAACATAGACAGTGAGTCTTCATAAGACCTTGCACAGGATTGCTACCTGGTCCAGTCTCAACCATACTGGAGCTATTGACTTTGATCTGACAGAATTGCCAAGTTGTTGCAGAAGTGTGAGCAGGGTAAATCTCAGACTTGAACATTTCCTCTGTTGATCAAGCAAACTCTTGTGGCATCTTGCTATGCGTGCCACAGGCAGTTCAGAGCACATACTGGCTTGATAACTCAGCCACATACTCACAGAAATTCTCTTTCTTTCTGGTCCATATTTTTACAAATAATTTACAAATTTAGAACATCTGATGTAGTAGTACATAAGACAGTGCAAGATGCCTGTGTTTTGTATTAGTACAAACTATATGGACTTGTATTCAGTCAATTTCATGTGCTATAAATGAACATCTAAACAAGTAACACTTAAAACTGTTATTTTCAGGAATTATCTACTATAATGATAATAATGAGTTTAGATCATAGCAGTTTTTGAGCTACGAGGCTTTAATTCAATTGTCTTTGTAGTTTAATACTGATAGGGTGACCACTGAAATCTTAGTGCATGAGTACTACATGTCAGTTGGATTTATATGGATTTATATTACAAGTCAATCATCAATTTGTTAACTTTTCTTGATTTCTTAACATGTAGCATCCGTTTATATTAAAATCCAATGTACAGATATTTGTATAGGACAAAGACTCTCATGTAGTAACAGAAGTTGCTAGCAATGCTTCCACCCCACCCCCTCACCATGTCAATGTAAATCGGGATTTGTTTCCTTGACTGTTCCATTTTATTGCTTATGATGAAGTGAGTGTTTATGAATTCTGCGCTTGCAAGGTAGAGGTACTATTATTACTGTAGCTTTTCATCTTGCTTTCCTAGCAGTTATTATAGCATGATTAATATTGAGGTATTATGTAATTATCCGATGATTGTACATTTGGTTGAGCTGTTCTAGCAACCAGTCTACTCATGTTATCAGCTGATGTATATTCTGTTGTATGTACCTTATTCTGTGTCTTTTTAATGCCTTGGAAGAATTATTGAATTTCATTTTACTTGAAGGTTACTTTATCAGCATATTTAACTGAATTAATGACATTTATATTCAAAGCTACAAACTGCATGTAATTTACTCTCTCTCTCTCTCTCTCTCTCTCTCTCTCTCTCTCTCTCTCTCTCTCTCTCTCTCTCTCTCTATATATATATATATATATATATATGCATGAAGGTGTCCAGGAAAATACAACAGTGGTCTCCTTGCCTGGAAGAAATTGGTACATAACATTTAAGAAATCTGCATATTTCAAAAATCATCATTCTTCACCATATTTTATATAAAATTATTGCAGCTGACCAACAATTATATTTGCCCAGGAAAGTTTTTAACTTGTCCAGGTCTGCAAGACTAGAGATTTATTTGTTGTTGGATTTCAGCTTGCCTGCTGAAAATTTCATCATATTTTTGAAGATTTCATGATTCATTCCTTTCATAAGTTGTTTCATACTTGTGTCTATTTTTAATCATCAGTAATGGCATGTAGAATAAGTTGCATTTCTGTTTTTAGTGATTCAAAGCTAACTCAGCTTTTGAGGGAGGAGTTAGGTGGAAACTGTAAAACCCGTGGTATTCTATGTCTAAAGCCACAGATTGACCCTGCTGTCCTAACATCAGTTCTCCAGTTTTCCACAAGGGTCACACAGGTCAAGAACTTCCCCATTGTCAATGACAGCTTTGCCCAGGTAACCATGCATTTCATTTTTTTCCCCTGTATTTCAGGACTTTTTGTCTGTTTGGAAGAGAACAGGTAATGATATTTTAATCAAAGAATTGTGAGATATGATTTCCATAAACTCCTGTAAGGTCTGTGTAAATGCACTGTCAAAGATGACACCATTTCATAAAGACATTATTGGCATCAAAATTTCAGATAGACCTTCCAAGGAAGAATATAATTAAATATTAGTTCAATTCTGTATAAACTTTTCACTTTGTAAATGCATCCTTTACTCCAATTTTGTTTCTTGAGTCACTGTGTTGTGTGTCTTACATAGCTTTTTCGTAACCTTGTGGTACTAATATTAAGCACACAAACTACAAAAGAGTTATCCCCCATCTTATATTTGGAGCAGGTCATTTATTTTATTTGGGCACTGCTGTTATCTTCTTCAGGCTGAAATGTTTGTGCGCTGTACTTCTCTTATTTACACTCAGTGGGTGCTTATTAATATTTCCTCATACAGTCCTTAAGCACAACGTTATTACAACAATGTTATTTTTTTAACAAAGTTTATAATGATTTAATTTATTTTCCAGCATTTAATAACACAGTATCGTGCCCAGATTATAGATCTACGACAGCAGAGTGGGATTGGACCAGCACCAATGGCCAGAGTCACAAATGTAGGAGATATCAAGGAAACCATCAGGCAGCTGGAAACAGAAAATGTAAGGTTTTGGCTTGTAATTTATTACTGTTCTGCCATGTTTTAAATTTTCATTTCGATATCAGATTTTTTTAATAATGAAGATTAATATTCCATTTGAATTTTACTGATTATCTGTCTTAGAATAAGAACACTCTGTGTCTTGTGAAACATTTTTTCTAATTGATTAAATTATGTCCCCAAACCATGGGTCCTGATCACATTCCAGGTCACTTTGGAAAAACCATTGAAAGGACATTGTTGCCTTGAGGGTCCTTGGTCTTATGGGGCTAAACTTTACAGTCAAAATGTTTTCCAAGGTTTATTGTTCATTGTTTATATAAGCAAAGTGTTTCAAAATGATCATATCATGCATTCATTCTTACGGTCAAATTCACATCAAATCTTGAGCATGGGTAATTTGATGAGTGGTTGGTATGTGTTGCCTGTAATTAGTTTATTTTGCCCGTGATTAGTATATTTGCCTGTGATTAGTATATGTTGTTTGTGATCAGTATAGCCTGAAAGGTCCACGATAAAAGTTATGTGGTTTGCCGTAGTGTGACCACTTAAACATTTATGTTACGCTACATGCTTATCTGATAGGTCTTCTTAGTATTGTATGCTGTTGAACATTTAACAAGGGCACTGGGACGTATCCAGCTGGTCTTCTTAATACAGTAAAACCTGTTATGAGAGACTGCTCCTTCTGCCAACTTGAAACCGTCTCTCAAGACAGGTGGTCTTTCATAACAGCATTGTACAAAAGGACCAGTTTTCAATTTCCAGTATCAGAACAATTTAAAGAAAAATAACCACAATCACTGTACATATATTCTATTCTGTATAAATAGTTTTTGCTAAATATTGTATGCATTCATCTGAAAACAAAATTATATAGCAGTAAAGATATACTTCTATCATTCAACATGAAATCACATTTACATTTGAAGATCATATGTTCATGTATTAGCATATGAAATCATTTCTGATTTACTCCCTTTCCATTATAAGACCCTAAATTTGTTTTATCAACGTTTTAACTGCTATTTTGCAAGTGGCCTACAATTTTCACTTCTTTCAGTTACAATAATTATTTTCTCCAGCGCTAAATTTTGCCTTGTTTTAATTGGAGGCTCTTCCATTGGTATTAAGGTACTAGGCGTTAACATTATGAGTGCTTAGTTGTAATGTCGACTGTAAAGTTGGCTTTGACTAGGCTTTGGAAAAATATGACAAACCTATACATGTGCATCATATCTAACAATTAATGAAATAAAAAGAAACAGTTATCTCATCCAGAAACAGAATCATTTACTGGGAGAAAAAGTCAACAGCTTAATTCAAAGAAGACATACAGGGATTAACTCTATAAACAAAACGTACAACCTGGTCACACCAATTTGAATAGATGACAGCTTAGTGATTGGGATGTAATCATTGTAACATGGGGGGGGGAGGGGAAAAAAACAACAAACATCACTAGCCTTTAACACTCAATTGAATCCCTCAGAGAATTCTCACTTGCTGGTTTAATAGACAAAGACCTTATTCACCCCCAGGTAATATGGATTAACTCTAAAGACAAACAATATATGCAACCACTACCTTAATTTCGGCACTACAATGGCAAATTTGCAACATGTACACTAGCCTTGTTTATGGATTGTACCATCTGTCACGATATACAAACCAGTAGCCAGAATCCTTTTTTTTGTTCTTTTCTTGCATGTTTTTGATCAGAACAATCTTTACTATTCAAGCAGTTGTTGTTACAAATGATTACATAAAGGTCAGTGGTGTCTGTTTCTGTTCTCGCGACATGGTCGTTCATAGACCTGGATAACTGGTCCTACTCGTACATATCAGCGGTAGCTATGATGGTCCCATTACAATATGGCTGGGAAGCAGACTAAGTGCTGGAATACTCTACAGTTACTTTACTCTGGTTTATAATAGAAAATACAAAATTTCAGATACCGGTAGTCAGCCTCTTAATTTTTCTTTTTTTTAATAGAATGTATAAGCAGTCATTGGATTAAATAAAGGTCGGTGGAGTTTATCCCTGTTTTTGCAATTTGGTGGTTCATAGCAGTGTTGAAATGCATATTTTGCCAAGACATCATGGTTGCTGGACACGTTCAGCAGGTGATGGCTTATGACAGAGTGTTTATATAATAAAATCAATCTATGCATTACGATTGTGGTCGGAAATGACAGGTGGTTGCTCATAGCATAGGTTGCTCTTAACAGTTTTTTCTGTATTGCATGCTGTTGATACTTTTAACTTAAGCACTGGGACCTATCCAGCTTGTCTTCTTAGTATTGTATGCTTTTGAACTTTTAACTGGGGTACTGGGACCTATCCAGCTAAAATTTGTGCATCAAATTGAATGTTGAATAAACTAATTTTTCTTACATTGTTATTTAAGATATTTCCTGATAGTGTTGTTTTATGCAAGCATTATTGATTTGCAAGATAGTTAGACTAAGCTAATCTTGAATGTCTTAGGAAAATTTGGAAAAATGAGAATCATTGTGTGTTTCAGTTGCGTTTGCGAGATGACAATGAGAGACTGCGTAATCGTATAGAAAGCATGCAGAGCAAATTTGGAAACATAGCCAACACTAAGACTGACTTGTCCCAGCAACTCCTGCTTACAGAGGAAGAGAAACTCAAGGTTTGTAAAACTTTTATGATCTCTGTAGAGGGTAGCAACAGGGCAAGCTTTTTTTTCAATCATTATTATTATTTGTAACATAAAATACTGAAAATGTGCAACATAGTTTTCATCTTTCAGTTCTAATTTTCTTTTATTGGGAAAGTGGTTGGCTGTTTCTGAATCTGCACCATTCCAGTGAAAAGCAAATTGTACTAAAAAAAATGAACCCCAAACACATGCACAAAACAAAATTTGGAACAACAAGAAGGAATTGCTATTTATTACATTTATTACTAAGCTATCCTTGATGTGGTTTTTAGCCAGGACTACAATTTAGTTTCTTCATCCTTGTGTCAGCATATTATACACTTCATCTTGCACTACAGGGTTTACAAAATATTCTTCCATTTTATGCATGT
Source organism: Megalonaias nervosa (assembly GCA_016617855.1). Taxonomy (NCBI): domain Eukaryota; kingdom Metazoa; phylum Mollusca; class Bivalvia; order Unionida; family Unionidae; genus Megalonaias; species Megalonaias nervosa. The sequence continues at coordinate 66,353 of JAECUM010008403.1, read as the reverse complement.
GTAATAGCATGAGATTTAATGTTTGTGCATTAGTATTAACACAAGTTCTAATGTTTGTATATAAGTAACGTGTGTCATGATATTAGTGCATGAGTATTAACATGAGTTATAATGTTTTTATGTGTATTAGCATGAGTCATAATATTTGTATATGAGTATTAACATGAATTATAATGTTTGTGTATGAGGTTTAACATGATTCATGTTTTAATATGTGTATTAACATGAGCTATAATGTTTGTGTATCAGCATTAGAATGAGTTATTATGTTTGTGTATGAGTATTAACATGAGTCATAATGTTTGTGTATGAGTAATAACATGACTATAATATTTGTGATTGAGCATTAACATGAGTTATAATGTTTATATATGAGTATTTACACGAGTCATGATGTTTGTATATGTGTATTACCATGAGTCATAATATTTGCATATATGTATTAACATGAGTCCTAGTGTTTGTGTACAAGAATTTCATAGCTTTATTCACTCTTGATATTCCTATGCAGTAAAAAGCTTATTTTCTGTATACTGGTCACAAAAAACTACCAAAATGCAAGTAGATTTTGCACATTTTATAAAGTACTTTACAGATCAGTTGTCCATGCAGGTTTTAGAACTGAACTGTATTTATTGTTGATGCCTAAGGAAAAATGTAGCAGAATGATATATGCTAAATTCACAAAGTAAGATTAAAAGGAGATGTATTATATGTAGATAATTCTATTATTAGAAACGGATTCAGTCTGTTTTAATAATTCAACTTTTAATAATGAAACTATTCATCCTGGACACTAAGCTGCTACTGTAAGTGCTTTTGTACTTATTATCTATTTACTGTATCAAATTCTTTATATCAGAATATTTTCACCAAATAAGTAATTTTTTCTTCATGTTGTTAGGATTTTATATCCTGTTTTTGGTAGTTCTCAAATTGGATGCCCATGGAAATTTGTTGAATAAAGAAATAAAAAACAACTTTTCTTTACCTAGATGTGGATATAGTTTCTGCTGTAACTGTCTTGTTTCACTGTACTGTCTGGTATTACTGTACTGTTTGGTATCACTGTGCTTTGTGGCATAACTATACTGTCCATTATTACTGTACTGGCTGGGCTAACTGTACTTCTGGTATTGCTGTACTGTCTGGTATAACTGCACTGTGTTGTATAACTATGCTGTATGGTATAACGTTACTGTCTAGTATCACTCTACTGTGCTATATAACTGTACTGTTTGGTATAACTGTACTGTATGGTATCACTGTCCTGTCTGGTAGCACTGTAATGTATGCTATAACTGTACTGTATGGTATAACTGTATTGTCTGGTGTAACTATGCTGTATGGTCCAACTGTACTTTCTGGTATCTCTGTACTGTCTAATATAACTGTACTGTTTGGTTTAACTATATTGTCTGGTATGACTGTGCAGTCTGCTATAACTGTTTTGTCTGGTGTAACTGTACTGTCTGGTATAACAATACTGTCTGGTATAAATGTATCATCTAGTATTTGGCACAACTGAATGGTCTGGTAACACAGTACTGTCTGGTATAACTGTGCTGTCTGGTATAACTGTATTGTCTGCTATAAGTGTACTGTCTCTTATAACTTTGCTGTCTGTTATAACTGCTTTTGTGACAACTGTATTTTCTGTTTGGTACCACTGTACTGTGTAGTATAACAGTTAACTGTATTGTCTGTATTGTCTGGTATAACTACTTTTTGCTACAACTGTATTTTCTGTTTGGTACCACTGTACTGTGTAGTATAACAGTTAACTGTATTGTCTGTACTGTCTGGTATAACTGCTTTTTGCTATAACTGTATTTTCTGTTTGGTACCACTGTACTGTGTAGTATAACAGTTAACTGTATTGTCTGGTATAACTGTACTGTCTGCTCTGACTATGGTATTTTCTATAACTGCTGTCTGCTATAACTTTGCTAATTGCTCTAACTGTGCTGTCAGGTATAAATGTAATATCTGTTATAACTGTACTGTCAAGTATATATGTATTGTCTGCAGTAGCTGTATTGTCTGGTATAACTGTATTGTATATTATTTGGTAAAAACTGAATTGTCTGGTATCACTGTATTGTCTAGGGTTTGGTAAAACTGAGTTGTCTAGTATCACTGCACTGTCTTCTGTAACTGTATTGTCTGGTAAAAATATATTATTTGTTACTTTATCTAATGTTTTATTCACCATCAATCCATAAAGATTGTTATTATTTTTGTTCTGTAATATACAATACATAGAATATTTTAAATTTCATAAATTTTAGGTACCTCTGAAAATAATAATTTGACCATTAATTATTTGTACACCTAAAGAAATAATAATAATTTTATTCAGTTTGGCACTGTTTTAGTTATTGTTCTCAAGCATAAATGACATAGTTATTTTGTATAATGCCAGATCTCACAGTCCCTGGTGGAGATGCAGATAGAAAACAACAAGATCCGTGAGGAGGCAGAAGCCACCAAGTTTGAACTGACCAATAAGGTAAGCATCTTCATGATATTAGGTAGAGACGTGGCCCCAGTTTCACAAAATTTCTCAAGATTTTCATCTTCAGATTAAAATTTTACATTACTGCTAACAATTTGGAGATTTTTTTCTTAGCAATGGTGAAAAGAAAGAAAAATATATCCATAGTTATAAAAATGTGCACCTGGGAATGTTTTTATTATTGAAAAGAAGTTTGAGGTTTTCTTTTATAAAATTCGAGAAAATCCATGAATTTTCCTTACAACAAGCCTCATTAAAAAATATTCAAAATAGTATGACTGTATTATAATTCTCTCTGCCTGACCTGCTAGATGTTCACTTTAAAATTCATTGCTGCCAGTGAAGCAGTAAGAAAGCTATTCAGAAATATGGGGCCTGCATCAGGAATCAACAATGTGCAGACTTTCTACCTTCATGATCATTGGTTTTATCTCCATGTTGGTGTCACCATCGGAGGTTAGTTGTTTGCTAGCCTTCACCTTACAGACATTTCACACCAACATCTGAACTATCAGGAGTACAGTAGTCTCTCACTATAAAATAACCCTCAATTTTCTGATGTACCTCAGTATGCTGATGTCACTTAGTATTAATTCCCAGCAGTATACCAATATCCCACAATATACCAGTGTACCTTAATATACTGATGTCCATCAGTATACCAGTGTCCCTTAGTATGCTGATATCTCTCAGGATGCCTGTGTCCCTCATTATGCTGATGTCACTAAATATACCAATGTCCCTCAGTATGTTGATGTTCCTCAGTATACAAGTGTTACTCACTATACTGAAGTCCCTTATTATACCAGTGCCTTCACTCATTATACTGATGTCACTCAGTATACAGATGTCACTCAGTATACAGATGTCACTCAGTATACCAATGTCACACCATATACCAGTGTCACTCAGTATACTGATGTCATTCAATATACCAGTGTCACTCAATATGCTGATGTCACTCAGTATACCAGTGTTGCTCAGTATACAAATGTCCCTCAGTATACTGATGTCACTCAGGATATTGATGTCACTCACTATACTGATGTCACTCAACATACAAATGTCACTCAGTATACCAGTGTCACTCAGTATACCAATGTCACTCATTATGCCAGTGTAACTCAGGATACTGATGTCCCTCAGTATACTGATGTCCCTGTGTATACTGATGTCACTCAGTATACTGATGTTACTCAGTATACAAATATCACTCAGTATACTAATGTCACTAGTGTACTGATGTCACTCAGTATACCAGTATCACTCAGGACGCTGATGTCCCTTAGTATACTGATGTCACTTACTATACTGATGTTACTCAGCATACAAGTGTCACTCAGTATACCAATGTTAATCATAATACTGATGTCACTCATAATGTGGATATAGTCATGAATTCTATAAAATTGGTTAAATTTTGTTTGATCATTGCTACTTTAATTTGTTTTACTTTATATTAGCACTTTTTTCGTAATATGCAATTAAAATTTGATTTCATGCTGTTTTGTTCTAATGCACTATTAAGACACAAGCATGTTTGGAGATCCCACTATATAAGGATGTCTCACTTTCAATGTTGGCCATTTTTATGGTTCCCATGAAAGCATTAGAAAGATGAAACATTATTTGTTCTGTACAATAAATTGTTAATGAATACAAAAAAAAAATGTAAATAATTTGATGAAGAGAAATGCATTAAAATGCATAGAGCATTGAATCCAGTAGAGGGTCTTGGTAAGCTTTGCGACAATGGACATGCTAAAATCTGTTGTACAAGACATCTGAAGAAGTAAGAAGATAAATGCTATAATTAAGTGTTTGTTATATAAAACTGGTTTGTGTTGACTCTTGGATGAATGATTTGGAAATGAAAGTTATATATAATAGAAGTACTGGCATTATTTCTTTCTTTTTTTATTTGTTCATTTCTTTATTTTGAGAAATGGACAGTATTTAATTACTCAGTTTTCTTGATTCGTGTATTTGATTGACTTCACTTTGTTGGGTCTTTCATGTTCTTCAATCAATGATAATTATGGCTCTTGTTTTCCTTTTTTTAAACTTGTCATGGATTGATGGACAGTTCTCAACAGGAATCTTTCGTCTCTGCTATTATTTTATAATGGATTAATGGGCCTTTCTCCATGGAACCTTTTGTCTCTTTTCTATAATTTTATCATAGGTTAATGGGAGTTTCTCCACAGGAGCCTGTTGATTGTATTCATTTAACTTTTGTTTTGACAGATTCTTATTCTAGAGAATGAGCTGATGGAAGCGCAAGCAGAGAAAGATAAGAACTCCAGGACAGCCAGAAATGCCAAGGATAGATTGGCAGAGATGGAGAAGGACAGGAAAGACCTGGCAGATGAATATGTTGTTCTCAAGACCAACTATCTTGCTATGGTCAGAGAGCATGAAAAAGAGGTGTGTGAGATCATTTATTGCAGTAGTCATTCAGAAGGTTTAAATCCTAATTTCAAGACAGGAGTTTTGTATGTTATTTACTCAGCCCATCTGTCTTTGTATCCATCCACCCTGTCTGTTCTGTAACTCTTGTATAAATAACCCATTTGACACTAAACTTGCAGAGTGGAATAATCACTGGATAGGATTTTTGTATCCATTCTACATATCTGTTCTGTAACTCTGGTATCAATAAGTGAATCGGTACTGTTGTATCCATACTCCATTTCTGTTCTGTAACTCTGATATCAATAAATGAATGGACACTGCATCAGTACTCCACTTTCTGTAACTCTGGTACAGTCCTACCCATTTATGTCGACATCCTCGGGCCCGAGGAAATATTGTCGACATAGGCGGATGTCGAGATAAGTGTGTGTGGGGGGGGGCGTCTAAAAAAAAGATACAAGAAGTTAAATTCGTCAGTAAGGGGTGACCTGTCATCAGTGAGTAGCATTTACACTTTGAGAAAAAAAAACAATGCAAATTTTGATTACATGAAGACAAAACCAGTGTGAAATACACTTGTATATTGACAAATTACATTTTGGTTACCTTTGTGTAATAAAATCCACAATAAAATATTGCATCGGTCACATCCTGAGATGAAAAACATTCACTAATATTCAATGTCGGCATAAGCACATGGTTGCATAGTTGTTATTTACACGCTTCAAGTACATGTACTTAAATTGGCCTAGATTTTGGTCAGTCTGTTCCCATCTTATTGAGGCTACCAAGGGGATGGGGCTATTCACAGGGAAATGAAAAACTGTCATCAAGTTGGTTTAAACAGTACTTGTATTTAGTTACAGAAATCATCGTGAAAAGTACATAAAATCGAACAAGAGATATGCGGCTGATATGATTAATGAAGGCATAATATTGTATACATTGACACATGCTAATGAGGTATTAAAAGAAAATGATTCTTACAATACAATATTGTAACAATGTCAGTTCAAGTGGTATACATTTAAAATTTTTTACAGACATCTTTGCGAGATGCCCCACTCTCAACTTCCTTAACAGCCAGATATTTAGTTTCCAGAGACTGTAAATTTAATCTGCGTTTACACTGCCGTTGGTAGCCATCGTAAATATAAATAAAGTTAAAAAGGAAACTTTCACAGCACAATAAACTTGTTTTAATCACCGATCACTTTGGAAAATGCAAGAATCATATCAGATTTCATTGCTTTTATTTAAGTTGCCGCGAGAGGCCAACTTTATAGGACCAAACAAAAAAGCCTGGTTTTTTTTTTTGTTTTTTTTTATCCAACTCCGACATTAAAGCATGGCAGCAAGATCAACTAATTGTTGAATAAAGTACAGGTCGGAACTGGCCGCTTGCCGACATAAATGATTAGGCGAGAAAATTAAAGCCTGGCGGCAAGATCAACTAATTGTTGAACAAAGTATGGGTCGGAACTGGCAGCTTGTCGACATAAATGATTTGAAAACAAAGGATTTGTTCAAGCTGGGACCAAGGGCTTCTGTCGACATGTATGTTTATTTTTTTATCTCGACGTCGACATAAGCATGACAATTTTGGTAGTAATAGTAGACCAAGGGACCGGGACTTTGCTTTTTTGTCGAAATAGGTGGCTTGTCGACATAAGTGATGTCGATATAAGTGGGTAGGACTGTATCAATAAAAGAGTTGACACTGTATTGATGCTCCATGTCTGTTCTGTAACTCTGGTATCAATGAAATTATTGGAAGTAAACTTGTAGAGTGAAATAATCATTGGATGTTTTTTTTTTTTATCCCACATCTAAAGTGGGTTACTGTGACTGCTTCCTAAAGTGGGTTACAGTGACTATTTCCCAGAGTGTGATCAGAATTGCTTAAAACTCAAGTCTTGATTCTAATTTCATTATTCTTTCACCAAACATAATGTATGTGCATCTTGAATAAATGTATATTGTACTCAGAACTGGGTCACTGTAATGTACTTTGCAGGGTTTATTCACCACTGCTTAAGCATTTCTACTTGTACCACAGAAGCTCATGTATATGGCGAGTGGCTTATTAACATTTTTAGGTAGAATTTTCTACATAGTTGCCTCATTTTGCCATGACAGTATACTGACTTGTCAAGAATCCAGTGTTATAGAACAGGGCTGCACTCTGGAATTTTCTGCTCCAGGTCTGATTTATATTCAGCTTTAGTAATTACCCATTATTAACTTGTATTTTCTTACATAATTCCCTACTTTCTCTGAATCTTTCCTTCCAACTAATGAGAGTTTGATTTAGTGCTGTTTAGTGGATATCTGTTTATTCATTGTCAGTAAGTTTTGTCCTGGACAAGAATGACTGCTAGTAAATTTTCTTACAGAATCGGTTATTTACTTTTTTAAACAACAGCTTCGAATTATACTCTGTGGGTTTCAAGGTTCATTCTCAGTATTTTTCTTTCTTGGTAGTTTTTGTTGTTCATTTTCAATAGCTGTTGTTGTTCATTCTGATTGGTCTTTGTAGTTCATTTTCAATGTTTTTTTGTCATTCATTCTGATTGGTCTTTGTAGTTCATTTTCAATATTTTTTTGCCGTTCATTCTCAGTATTTTTATAGTTCATTTTCATTCGACTTTATAGTAAATTTTAAATGGTTTTTGCAGTTCATTCTCAGTAGTTTTGTCATTCATTCTAAGTAATTTTGTCATTTTTTCTCAGTAGTTTTTGTCCTTTGTTCCCAGTAGTTTTGTCCTTCATTCTCGGTAGTTTTTTTGTAGTTCATTTTCAATAGATTTTTTAGTTCATTTTCAGTCGATTTTGTAGTTCATTATAAGTAGTCTTTGTAGTTCATGCAGTGACCATTTAAATCTTTATTGGAGACTGTTTACTGGACCAGTAAGACTAATTATGAACATTTTTCTTGCTTGAAATGACTTAGCTCCTAAACATCAGGAAAAAATTCCTTTTGGAAATTTCCAATTGTAGGGATTGTTAATCATAACATATATGGTAATGTTTCCAGTTTGCTCAGGTATGATAAAAATTGAAGGATCATCTATGTGGGGGACATATTATCCAGGTAGTTTGTTGATGTTTCAGGGGATTTTCACTGAAACATAGTTCTTTTTTAATTACATTGCTATACCAGTTTTTCTATTTTATCATTTTATATATCATCCTCCATGTATGATTAAAAATATGCAAGGACTTTATAATTTGAGGAGGTTTTACCAGAATTTCATTTCTCAGAAAGAAACACCTGTCAAAGTCAATCACTTACATTCAACATTAAATATAGCCAGTGTAGCAAGAAAGACTGAGCTAATTGGTTATTAAAGTACATATATATGATCTCTTCCTTAAATCACTGTCCATAAAACTGCACCGTCAGTATTTTCCAGTGAGTGACCATGGTGATACCACAGTGGCTTAAGCATTGAAAAATTCAACTTTGATCACAGTTGGTTAATTATTCTACATGTGAACCAAGCTCATGACCAGCTGCATCTTGCTCAAGTAATTTAGCAAGCTGTGTTATGTGTTCTGAGCCCATGAAAGTTTGAAGATCCGAAATTGGCAAATAGTTTAATAACTTCTTTTTGTTTGAACTTGCCTCATGAACAAACCAATTTCAGCCACTTGACTTTACAATAAATAAAGACTACATATTAAGGTTAGATTATTTTATTTATGCAAACTGTTCTGTGTTTCCTTTAGACCAAGAGAAATGAGGACCTGAGTGTTGAGCTTTTGAACCTGGTGAATGCCAAGGCAGCCCTGATGAAACAGATCAATGCCATGGTGGACGGTGAACCCTCTGCCTCCATGGGTGACCCTGATGCTGAGGTCAGCCGAGTCAAGGCCTTAGTAATGCAGAACTCTTCAAGAAAGATACGGGTGAGTCAACAGGATATTCTGAAAGAAGGAATACAAATAATTACTACAGATCACAAATTTAAGCTTAGACAAAATTATCAGAATTTCATCTTAACACTATTTTTAAAAATATTATTTATGAAAGAGTATATAATGCTGTAGTGAGGGTTAGTTGTTGTTTAATGTTTAGGATCAGCTAAACTATATTGAGGATCAGTTACACTTTTGAGGATCAGCTATGCCATATTATCAGTTACACTATGTATTGAGGATCTGTTACTCTACTGAGGAACATATATATAAGTGTGTGTGAGTGTGTGTGTGTGTGTGTGTGTAATGAAAACTCTACAGACAAGCTTTGGAACATCCAACCCATCATTGTAGTGTGGTATCCCGCATATAGAGCAAATGACAGAGATAAGGTGATATTGTGCTGATCACACACAGGATCACATACCTGGCTTATCCATATCTATGAAGGTTGAACATTGATCAGAGTGCATACTCTGACACTGACATTGGAGCACTTTTCTATTGAATGTGTTGACTTTCACTATGTGAGACAGAAGTTTGTGAACTCTGTACATGCCAAAAATTACACATTTGGCAAAATCATTGTTTTATTTTCACCTAATTGCATCTTACACTCACCTGTATATGGATTACACTTTTTTTGGTACATTAAAAAAATAAAAATAAAGTAATAAAAATGCTTTGTCTTGTTTATTATCATCTCTTTAATCCCACACATCATATAACTTTGAGAATATTCTTAAAAAAGAAGCCTGTTGCATAAGAATTAATTTGCCCATCATAGACCTACATGTATTGTCCTTATTTTCTATTTATATCAACTGTATATGAAACATTTCCAAGAAAACAGACAGGTTTCTTTGATTTGAAATCTTGGCCCAAACATTCATTAAATTTTGATAAAATATTTAGGTAATGGACCAGCCTATACTTTGACACAGTGGCATTTGATGTTAAGCAAAACAGGCTCTATCAATGTGATTCATGGATGTTATGTGACTGAAAAATGTTAGAGGAGGGAAATCTTTTTAAACTTAGAAACATGTCAGATTAGAAAAAGGACAAATCAGTAGCACTTTACAAATATTAAAAGGAGTGTATGAGAGTGGTGTAATACGGCACTGAGACAGAGCAAATTGTCATGTTCATTGCAGAATTTGTGGACTTGACTTATGTTCATTCAGCTCAAGTCAGACATGTAGACCAGTTAAAGAGAGTGTTGTATATAAATAATTTGCATCCTGGTACTAATCGACATGGATTTTGGACATTTGTGACAAGAATTGTAACCAGCTGAATATCCAAGTTGATAATAAAAATAATTGTTCATTTTGCATTGTTTTCTGTAATTATAGCATGTAATATATAGATTACACATGCTGTGCTCAGATTACACTTTCTTGTAGCTTACATTAGTAATAGTTATGTTTATACCTCTCTAGGGATTGGTGTGTATGGGACTCAATTAATGAACTTTATGATGATGTACCTATTGAGAAAATCTTGGACTTTTGAGGAAATTCAGTTTATAAAATGGAATTTGAACCCTTTATTTCAAGCATTTTATAATTGTTAGCTTTCTTTTTTGCTTTATATGCATTTTACAGAATTTCAACATCATTATCTTTTATCTCGGTACTTCATGCTTATACTTGTTTGGAAAAGTTTATTTTCATGAAGTTTTTTGAAGTTCTTATTTTTACATTTTACCCATTTTTCTTTTATATTGTAGTAAATTATGTTTACATTTATTTGGAAGGGTTTATCTTCCCAAGCTGTTTTTATGCAGCTTCTTTTATATTTACATGTTTACCTCTTTACTTAATCAGCACTGTATAGCTATTATTATGCTGATGTGCTGTTAAACTTAATACATACATATGTACTCAATTGTGAATGTCAGTAGACTTCCTTGTGATCTATGCTGCACCTAAAATTATTCAGTTTTATTGAATTTAATTGATATTTAGTATTTTAACTACAACTGTGATATTGGTGGCAAAATATTGTAACGAACTGACATCATGTTTCAGACTGAAGATATCACTGGTACAGATAAGGATCGTGAATCAGTGGAGAGAGCAGTAAGTAAACAGTCCAGTCACCTTAGTGATGATGCTAGTCCTTAACTTTAAGGGCTCTTCTAGTAACATGTACTTGGGACATGGGAAGGCATTTTTAATGTGAAGTAGCAACCCTGAGATGTAATTTACAGTTCTGTATCATTTTCATATGACTCTTAAGGGTGGTCCTGGTCTGCTGAATGGTCTAAAGCACTCACCTTTACTGATTACTGCCATCTCACTTCTGTCTGCATGGGTTCAAATCTAGGACTTGGCCTTTGTGGGTATGTGAGAAAGCTTGCCAGTAGCTTCCCTTGGGTCAGGGGTTCTTCCTGAGTTCTTCACCAGTTAAACTGGCTGCCATGTATAGCCTATCATTTGCTGCAAAAATGGTTGCCATATATAGCCTATCATGTGCTGAAAAAAATGGAGTTAAACCTACAACAATAATCTCTTTCAGTAATCAGAATGCCCTAGCATATATTTTTTTAAAAAGTGCCTCCTCTGGATACCATGTATGTTACAAGGAACAGCTGTAAAATACTATCCCTTCAAATTATGTGGTTTACAAACAAATGAATGAAAACATTTATTTAAGGAAAAATTCGCTTGTAAGCATAGAACCACTTACCCAAAATAATATTAGATTTTCCATTTGTAGTTTTGAAGAATTATATCATGGTAATTAGTTCCCTTTTTTAACATCATCTGCCATGTGAAGTTGAAATAACACGGAAGATCAGGCTAGAATACTTTGCTTATCCCATCTAACATGCATTTTAATTCACACCCATCCCACCTATCTAACTTTTTATTACAAGTATATTGGGTCGAAGTTTAATATATCATAGAGCATAACTAATTTGATTACACAGAAGTCTGAGTAACAAAGAGATAATTAGATCAGATGTTACCGATTTGATGTGTAAAAATGTAGTACAAGTAAAAGTATTAGATAAAGATACAGAAATTTTCATGACCAGGCACACAGGACATGACCAGGCAGGTAGGAGAAAGATAAAACTCTAAAGTTAGAATAATTACTGCCCTCAGCTGAGGGTGTTAATTAGAGATTTATAAAAAAAAAAAAGAAAAGAAAAAAAATGATTCTTTACTGATAGTCAATTTATCCTAATGAAAATAAACCCAATAATAATAATAACGCAGGTATCTGCTGACTTGAACAATTTAGACTTCTGCAAATTTCGTGTTAACACAATTTCATGTGAATTTTTTTTTTAACTTTTTTTTTTTTGTGAAGACTAAAAGAGAATGAAATTATTTGTCTAAAAAAAATTATGATCCATAGACGGCTAAAATGAAAAGTATTATTGTTAACTGAATTATGTATTTTTCAATGCAAATCAAAGGCAGTGAAACAAAAAAATTACATGATTTCGAGTTAAGTGACCACTCTTGGGAATGCAACTGTCGTGTAAGTCCGGGGTTAGCTGTCATGTAAATCTGGGGTTAGCTGTCATGTAAGTCAGGGGTTAGCTGTTATGTAAATTGGGGGTTAGCTGTTGTGTAAGTCTGGGGTTAGCTGTCATGTAAGTCTGGGGTTAGCTGTCTAACTAATTGGAAAGTTACCCAAACTCATCAGAATATCCATAATGGAGTAATTCCATAACCTGAAGTTGGAATGACTTTGGAGGGATATTAAAGGGACCTTGAGAATGGTGTGGCTATATTTGAGATATATTCGAGAGACCAGCTTTTATGGTATACCTGTAATTGATGTAGTTTACTTTAAAAAAAGTTAAAATGATTATAATTCACATGGTTGATACATAAAATTGGATAATCATCATAATTTTTAAAAAGATGTGCTTGAAAGCAATTTGCAGGTAACTATTAAACAGCTTGATATTACTAAAAATGTTTTAAATCATTTTTATTTATTCACCTATTTGAAAAAGCACCAGTGACGTTGTAATACTTTCTATCTGTCTGTCTGCCAATGTCATTATGCTCTTGCCTCCTACACTGCTCAGTTGAAATTCATTAAACTTGGTAATACACTTGCCTATAGGTTAACCATGTATAGAAATTAGTTCATAATGAGCACAATCTGCACATATTGCTTAGAGTTATATCCCCTATTCACCTCTTTTGTCACCTTAATCTAGGCTTTGCTAATTCACCATTTTGCAAACACTATAGTTTCTGCTTTTATTATTAGACTTTAATGAGTACATTCTGCATGCATTTCTTAAAGTTACATGTTCATCACAACAATAGTTCAGATTAATTAGATATTGAAACTGTTCTGTGTATATTTCTTGGAGTTATGGCCCTCAATCATCACAACATAGGCTTTGCTGATGCACAACCATTGTGAATATGCTGGATTTTGCATTTGCAATTAACCTTTAACTAAATTTTGCAGTGAAGCTTTATCTCTAGAGCTGTGATGAGTTTAATCATGAACACATTCTGCTAATACTGGTTATTGTTATGCCCCTTGATCATCTTACTGGCTTTGCAAATTGCATAACCTGTGAACACTGGATTTAACACCTATTTTAAGATTTTAACCAAGTTTGCTTTGAAGCATCATCTCATCCATTACTTGGATGAGTTTGAAAATAAGCACATTTTGCATATATCTTTTAGAGTTATGGCCCTTCATCATCTTAGCATGGGCATTGCAGTTCCACAACCTTGTGAAGACTCAAGCTTTCACATTTATAAATAGTCTTAAACCACACACACCTCAAAAAAGCTAGTTAATATTTCTAAGACTTAATGTCTTTGATCATCTTAGAATAGGCATCTCAATGGATTGAGAACATTTTAGCATTCACACTTTATGTTCACTTTGAATCAAATTCTGAGCGAAGTTTAATCTCTGATGAATTCAGAGCTAACCAGGTTTTGACAGAGTTATGACCCTTGAGCAACTTGGTATGTGTATCCAGTTGGATTATGGACCTCTTAAGATTAACATATTTTATTTTTTGCTGTGTAGCTTAAATTCAGCAAGGTTTTATATGGGTTTGATGATGAATAGACTTTGATTATTTCTTATAGAGTTATGTCCCTTGACCAGTTTCCAATAAGCATCACTATCAGTTGAGAACATTCCAGCTTTTTCACTGTTTGTTTGATTTCAATAAAATTTGCATTGAAGCCCGAACAGAGTCTAGGATGAATTTGAAGATGACCAGATTTAAATATTAATTTAAAATTACAGTCCATGAAATATTTAGTGTAAGCATTCCACTGGGAAGTGAAGACTCTGGCATTCATATTTTCTGTTGATTTGAACTGAATGGTTGTGTAGCTTCATCTTAAAAATGTTTCAGATGTCTGCTGTGATGATCAGATAGTGATGGTATTTCACCTAGTTATGTCCCTTGAACAATTTGACTGCTCCTGTGGCCTAGTGGTTAGAGCATCCGCCTCAGATGTGGGAAGTCGTAGGTACGATCCCTGGCCAAGTCATACCAAAGACTTATAAAAATGGTACTAACAGCTGCCTCGCTTGGTGCTCAGCATTAAGAGGTTAGTGTTAGGACTGGTTGGCCTGGTGTCAGGATAATGTGGCTGGGTGGGACATTATCCTACATGTTTGCAGCATGATGCCCCAGTGCTGGACATCACTATAAACTGCCACACTGCAGACATCATAGCGATATGACTGAAAAATTGTTGAAGTTATGTTAAAAATCCAAATCTCACACACACACACACACATACACACCTTGAACAATTTAGGCATCTCACAGGCTTCTGCGCTGTAACATTCATATTTCTTTATGTTTGATTTCAACCACAAGTGATAATAAAATTTCTCAGCAAGGTTTCAAATGGGCTTAATGATGGCCACAATTGAACTATTTTTTACAGAGTTATGGCCCTTGACTGACTTAGAATGACCATGCATCCCAGTGTATATTGAACGCTCTAGGATTTACATCTTTTGCTTGATACCAAATAGATTTCCTGAAAAGCTTTTACCTGAAAAAGATCTCAGATAAGTTTAATGATCAGCAGATTTGGACTGTATTTGGACTGTATTCAGCAGATTTGGACTGTATTTTACAAACATTTGGACCATGGTGGACTTGGAATGTTTTAGTGTAAAAATTTCACTTTATATTTTTTCAATCTTATTGACTATGAAGCTACATATTTACCAAGATCTAAGATGAGATAAAGTTTTGAACACCTGCCCAGATTCAGTGAGCTACTTCTGGCATTTGCTAAATAAAAATGGCAATGGGAATGTGGAATGCTGATCATGTCATAAATCTGAAGTTCATCAGATGCTGACAAAGAGTGTAACCATTTCTACCTGACATGAGTTCTGGACAATCAGTAGCCCCATTTCTACCTGGCATGAGTGCTGGACAATCAGTAGCTCATGCTCTCATCCAAATAAAACTTTCAATCATATAAATTAAGTAAAGAAAATCTGAATACATCTAAAGACTTAAATTGAAAGAATAAATAAAATAGAAAGTAAATAATGACTTATAAAATATTTAAAATGGAAATGTAGTGATCTATCATTAATGCTGTTAGTACGAGAGAGTGAGAGGGTATGTCAAAGTGACCTTTGATACAGTGTATCAATTCATGAACGAAACAACTGTTTTGAGTAAACAGTGCTGTTTATCCACTGAGGGCATTTTATTTTATCCTTTACTTGGAATTTAATGAAACACGGCAAGGACAGAATGAATCTCTATCCTTTTTCTGATTTTAATTTATCCAAGATTGATGGACCACAATGCCCAGGCAATAATCATGATGCACACTGCACTTTCAGATTTATCTGTCACCATGACAGCAGCATAAAGACAATTGCAATAAGTACTGTAACCTTATACTGCATTTTTCTGGCTCATCTTTTTGTAACGTTATCTACAATTTTGATTTACGTATTGCATAATTTTTTTCCTAATTATCAGTATTTTGTTGTGTTTCATTCATTGTTGAAAGAGAATCACTCAATGTATGTATGCACCTCATGGTGGTAAGATGGCATGTATTGCTGCGTGGTGTTAGGTTTCATTCATTAATTGAATGATGTGTAAAATGTTACGTTAAACATATATATTCGGTTAAACATTTAAATATATATTATTTCAATCGTGTTGTATCTATATTATAACATAATGATTCATATGTTTGTTTTTAAGTATATAACAAGAAGGTTATTGACTGAGTATTCAAAAATATTGGACTGTCATTTATGTGGCAAAGGTTTTTAAGTACTCATTTAATAACCCATACTTATCGCAAATCACATGGTTCATGTTGAACACTGAAAATGTATGTCCTGTGGAAATCATGTAACAATGCCTATGATTGACTGAGTAATTACACTCAGTTCCCAGCCCTCCAGCATTTTAGAAGGATAATAACCTTGTTAGTGTTAACTTCTTGACATTTTTTTAAAGTTTTGTGCTGCCATGGGATGGTCTTGGAAGGTCCAATCTATAAAAATCACTTTCAGCAATGTTGATTATTTTAGCAACATCTAAATTTTAATCGTAGTAAAAAGAAACATAAATGTAAAATATATAAAGTTTTGACCTTATAGGTCACTTTCGATGGTGTATGGGATCATTACATTGGGTAGGAGTAGTGTGTTTTTTGGTAAAATGTTGTTGTTTCAAATTAAGCCTGTGAATTTGAGATGTGAACTATTGAAATTGTTCCAGTATGTCTTGGGATGTTATTCAGCTTTTTCTATCTCATGAATTTGCAACAGAAACATTATCACTATATACATATATATATATATATATATATATATATATATATATATATATATATATATATATATATATATATATATATATATACTTGGGGAGTTATTCCCCTTTCTATCCCATGTATTTGCAGCGGGAAAAATGAACACTGTATATGTCTTGGGGAGTTATTCCCCTTTGTATCCCATGAATTAGCACTTTCCTAACTTAAGAATATGAAGCTTTTTCACATAAGTCATAATGTTGCATATTTAATCTTGAGACTTAATGCAAGTTGGAAGTATAGTATTCATTTCTGTGAAAAGAAAAGATAACGAAATAGTACAAGACAGCAGCAGCTTCATTATAATTTGTACATAAAAACTTAAAGAGCTGAAGCTGATCACTACTGAAGGAATTTAATACTATTTAAATTATATTTCTTATGTAGTTTTAATTACTGTACTGTCAGAGTCTTCATCTTACTTGAAGTTTCACATGGATTGTCATATATGATCCATTTTTGAGAACAGGACCATCATAATTTCTTGATGAATGGTATTTTAGAATAGCAACAGCATTGTTGTTTGGGGGTGGGTAGGTATTACTATTAGGTGTGACAATTAGGTACATTAATAGTGGCTACCTTCTCTTAGGTGCACTAGTAGTGGCTACCTTCCCTTAGATACATTGGTACTGGCTACAATCCCATAGGTATATTAGTTTTGGCCATCTTTCTGTAGGTACATTAATAGTGGCTACAATTCCATAGTACATTAGTAGTGGTCACCTTTCCGTAGGTACATTAGTCATGGCTACCTTTTCGTAGATACATTAATATTGGCCGCCTCCAATAGGTACATTAGTATTGGCTACCTTTCCATAGGTATGTTAGTAGTGTTTACTTTCACTTACGTATATTAGTAGTAGCTACTTTCCTTTAAAGTGGTACATTAGTAGTGACCACCTATCCATAGGTGCATTAGTAGTGGCTACTTTTACATAGGTACATTAGTAGTGACACCTTTCCTTTGGTACATTAGTAGTGGCTAACCTATGGTAGGTTAGCCACTACTAATGTAACTATGGAAAGGTGGTCACTACTAATGTGCCTTTGGAAATGTAGCCACTACTAATGTACCAAAGCAAAGGTGTCACTACTAATGTACCTATGTAAAAGTAGCCACTAGTAATGCAGCAGTGGATAGGTAGTCGCTACTGAGTACCAACAGTAGTGACCACCTTTCCTTAGGTGTATTAGTACTGGCTATTTTTCCATAGATACATTAGTAATGATCACCTTTCCATAGGTACATTAGTAATGACCACCTTTCCATAGGTACATTAGTAGTGGCTACTTTAATACAACACTTTAATAGGTTGGCATAAACCATTAATTTCATTAAAACTTCCCAAAACAATATGCAGATGAAAAAAATAATGACTATTTGATTGAGGTGACCAGTATACAGAGGTCTGATTAGCATGGGCCGAGGGAACAGAAGGGCCTTCCTGGGTTCCAAAGGGGTACAAGATGTATGTGTATACCTCTGTGTGTGTGTGTGTGTGTGTGTGATAAAAGTTGTTCAGGAGAAAGATACATATATGGTGTAAGGGGTACAAGATGTATGTGTATACCTGTGTGTGTGTGTGTGTGTGTGTGTGTGTGTGTGTGTGTGTGTGTGTGTGTGTGTGTGTGTGTGTGTGTGTGTGTGTGTGTGTGTGTGTGTGTGTGTGTGTGTGTGTGATAAAAGTTGTTCAGGAGAAAGATACATATATGGTGTATGTTCATACTTTTAGTGCATGTGTACTGTACATGTACTGTACTTCAACTAGATTTTTGTTCAGCAGACCTCTCATTAATGTCCCAATTGTACAATAGAATCCTTTAGTGGGGGAGACAGTGGAATCCCTTAGTAGGGGATACAGTGGAATCCCATAGTGGGGGATACAGTGGAATCCCTTAGTGGGGACACAATGGGATCATTTAGTGGGGGACACATTGGAATTCCATATTGGGGGATATGATGGAGCAGTATGCCATCAAGCATTTTATTT
Organism: Megalonaias nervosa; assembly: GCA_016617855.1. Lineage (NCBI taxonomy): Eukaryota > Metazoa > Mollusca > Bivalvia > Unionida > Unionidae > Megalonaias > Megalonaias nervosa. The sequence continues at coordinate 47,670 of JAECUM010008403.1, read as the reverse complement.
TGCTTAACTTTGATGTAGATTATTGACATTTTTTTAAAAAAAATGTAATATTTGTTTAGAAAAACTCCAAATAGTTTAATGTCTTAATGAAAATGAAAAAAAAACAAAAACAAAAACAAAAATATATCACTGGGATAATGCTAATTGGGAAAAAGTGACTTGTGAATGTGAGTTAATATGTAAAACAAGTTCATAATCATTGATGTAATTTTAGTTAGACATGACACATATTTTATTATATCCATGTAAATGGATCCATGGTAGTTAGATTAGTCAAACACCTTACTAATAACCCAGGGGTTGTGGGTATTGAGATTAGTCAAACACCTTACTAATAACCCAGGAGTTGTGGGTATTGAGATTAGTCAAACACCTTACTAATAACCCAGGGGTTGTGGGCTCAATACCCACCCAGGCCAGTCTGGGTTGGCTACTTTAGTGTGTCCTTTGGAAGGGCTCTTAACTCACATTTCCTCAGCATGATGTAACTAACAAGATGTTGGAAGTACTTTTAAAACCAAGAAATACAAAAATCAGTATCTGTATAATGCTTACATTCTTCACAGTTCCATTGTAATTATATATCATAGTGTTTATACTGTTGGGTATTGTGGGAAAGGCTGAAGTACATTGTGGTCATCTTGCTAGTCCCATGTACTTTGGGCAAGGTCACAGCATCCAACGTTGAGGACATTATTTATTTATTATATATCCTACTGGTTACATAATAAATTTTATGTAAATCACATTCTACAGAATTATTAATTTTATTGAAGAAAAATCTTTATTTTAAGAGAAAACAATTTTTTCTTCACTTGATTGCACTTAAAGGCATTTGATAGCATGACCCGTGTTTGCATAGTTTTGTCATGAAAGATATACAGTGATGCATTATTACATGGCAACAAATTTATTGGGTCCAGTGTGTGCTTAACACCCTCAAAGAACCTGTCAGGATCTAATAAATGGAAAATGTTCTGATATGACTTTTTGTTGTTTTTATTATTATCTTAATGGCACTTTTAACTCCCTGTTGACTATATTATAACAAAGAAATGGGAGCTAAGTGCCTTTCCCAAAGATATACCAAAATAGCTGACCCAGGCTGGGCATGGGCTGGTAACAAACCGGCCACCCTCGGATTACGAATCAGAAGCTGTACCTACTGAGCTACTGTGGCACTGTACTGATATGAATTTGATAGGAGGTCATGTGAGGTTATGTATTTAATAATTACAATTATTATTTAATAATTATGTATTTAATAATTACAATTATCATGCTTTTTGTTGTCCAAATGAGATACACATTAATAAATAATGATTCCTTATTTTGAAAAATATTAAAATTTTTGCACATAAGAATTATTTTTTTGGTTTGAATATATTTGCTTTTGAAGATTTACCAGTAATTTAAAGATGAAATACAAATGTTTAAGTTAAATTCTTCATAGTTTAAGAACTTTTTATCCATGATATGGGTAATATTTTAATCATATATTTAAAGGATTTGACCCATTTTTTATTTATCTTTGTTTTGTATGACTCTTGGTGATAGTGGTGGGGTTTGCATCATCTTTACCTTTTATCTTTTATTTCATGATTGATATTTACTTTTGGTTGGAAAGGTTTGTCTTCCTTAGAGTTTTCATAGGGTATTGAACTTTTTTGTTATCTAGCTTTTGCTTGGCACCATACGTATTTGTCCTGGATCATTGTAACAAGATAACCTAGTTGGGATTTCAGACTTAAAACAGAACACTGTTGATGGTAATACAAATATAATGTTTATTGATGTACGGTTTAAATAAGAAAATAAATATGATTGTTACATGCGTGTATGGGTCCAAATATTGGACAAACTAACATAATACGCATGAAACCTAAAAATGCAACAAATATAAATACAAATGAAATGACTTTATATAGTACAAAGACAAAGGTGAACAAATCTCAGCAATTTCACATGATGAAAATAACGGGTGTTTTACTCAATAGTAAAAAATGAAGTATTCACTCAACTAGTGAAAATATGAGATATTGTTTTACTCAAATAGTAAAATGTGGTGAATTGATTGGAGAGATATTATACAAAAATATCTTATACAGTCCCAAAACAATGGGTATAACAAAACCCAAAAAATTAGCCCACGGCTTAAAGATTACATACATGGAGTAACACAAAAACACTCCATCAAAATTACACTTGGCTACCAGTCACACTGGTCAGTCAAGTAAGTATCATTACAGGTAGTCACCGACCACCTTTCAATTCCTTCTGTGGTTAGCTCTGTAGCTGGTACCATGTCGACCACGATCCCTCTGATCAGTCTGGTCAATCTGGTCAGCTCTACACCCTGGTCACTCTAGTCACCCTAGTCAGCTCTACAGCTGCTATGTTCACTCTAGTCACCCTGGTCAGCTGAAAATACAACTAATACCGTGTACTATTCATGACATATAAGATAAAAAGTAATTATGTTATATACGGTAAGTTATGTAAATTACATTATCGAAACAATATTACAGAACAATAAACAGGTTCAAAAGTGAACCTGTGTCCGATGAGATTCCTATGGTACTAAACGTTTCTTAATAAAATGCAACTTGCTAATATAAGATCTCTTGCTAAGTCACAAACAAGAATAGAAAAATATTTGCGTTATACTACGCAAGACAAAGCTACATTGAAAACATACAGAAATGAACGTGGTAATACCAACAATAGCTATAACTTACAATATACAAAAGAAATAATATACATAAGGAATGTATAAATTACATACCTCTACAGCTGAAGATGTGCAAATCCCTAAGTAGACTGCTTACTGACAAGACTTTCCATAATGTGAAGATATCACATTATGGTGAGGCATTTATATACATGGGATGTAGTCTGCTAGATGTAAATCGGTTTTTTCCCATCAAGAGCACTTCGCTTATGCAGCAGGGATGACCCGAACTCACTATTTTGAAATAATGTACACGATACATGAATCACCCTCGGGTATCGTTGTACACAAAAAAACGAAACTCAAGTACATGTATTAAATAAATAGAGAGATTTATACAATTCCATGACAATCATGTTGATGTGCAGTTAAACACCATACATACATACATACATACATACATACATACATACATATTGCTTATGCTGAATTTTAACTCAGATAAATTAAAAAGTTCTTGATAAGTATTAAATCTCATATCTTCACACACTGTCTTACTGAAATCTACCTGATAACATTCTATGAAATATGATAGGTACTAAATGTAATTATTTTTGCAGTATAACAGCTTGAATGAAAAGGCAAACAATAATAGTAAGTCAGTTGTGAAAATATCATTTTTCAGCCTGTAACTTGAAAGGATTTTAAAAGTGCTAAATGGAACGATACTTGGTGAGGTATTCTGGCATTGTAAAGTGGCATATAATGGGAACTAGCCTAGCAATACTATAGTCATTACATAGTGTAAGATAATACCCTTGTTTTGTCATAAATAAGACACTGTCCTTTACACCAAGTCAATTAGATATTAGGCATTCAGTGGAGAAATGTATTGATTGGCAGTGCTTACCTGGGGGGCTCTCATGGGGAATGTACAGAGGTTTAAACTAAAATAAAGTTTCTAAGTAACTCAAAGTTCAGCAAGCTCTTTTCACTTTTTTATTGAAGATGTTTTTGCAAAGGAAAGTACATGTGCCACCTGCAAGGTGCAGGAAAGAAGCACATTTTAGTGAAAGTTACTGAGATATAGGTATCAATATTGTCTCATGCAACTGGTTGAAAATAAATTACAAAGAAATTACTTCTGATGTAGTAAAGACAAAATTTCATTTTGAAAAGAAAATCATATCTTTTTCCAAAATGTGGATTTTTTTCCTTCTAAATCTTGTTGTCTGCTTTACTTGCCTCTTGATTTTAATCATATAAACTAGTAAAATTGATCACTTAAAAAAACCCCAAGAACAAAACAACAAAACATGTACTAATTCTTGTTAGTATGCAACCATCATTGAAGGTTTCTGTCCATGGTGGTGTTTGCTAATATTGGACTTTATGCCACAAGTCAATGGTCACAGAAGAATTTCAGGGCTACAGTTTGCCAATTCAATCAAATTGCCAAATAATTTTTATTTCTAAAACAGTGTGATTTTTATTCTAGGGTGTGCAAATCATTTATTATTCTCAGCCCTAAGTGGGCCTTTCAAGTTAATTCTTACTGTCACACCTTAAGTGAGAACATGTAGATTTTGTTTAAATGTAGGAATGGAAATCAGAGTGTATTTCTCATTAAAATGGCAGGATTACTAAACTGGATGGAGATGCTGGGTAGACGGTCTCAATGGAAACCTGATTTGGGAGCTATTATATATATCAGAACTTATGTTTCCATCCATAAAACTTCATAACTCTCTTGTGTCCAGTTTACAAGGACAAGACAAGGTAATTGTGTTGCTGCTAATACTTCTCAACATGATATGGTTTCTTGCTGTAAGGAATTTTAATTAGCTGTAATGGCAAGTTTTAGATGGTCTATAGACATGCTAAACATATTATGTTTGAGAAAGTAATTATAAATGATAGCATTAATTTGAATGCTATATAATATTTTGCAGTCCCATGTTCAATCACTAGTGCAGGCACATGTATTCATGCTTTTTTAATAAACAATTTTTAAAATGTGAACATCTTATTTCATTTTTCTTGATATGTATGTCTATATTTTTTTTTGTCTGTCCTGGTACATGATTTTGTTTAATTTTTGCAATTTTTATTCATGACTGTCAATTGTAGTGATTATCTATTGCTGGATTTGGCGTATGTGCTTAGGTTCAATTTTAAGATATTAAAGAACATGAAATTGCATAGGATCTATTAATAGATGCTTATATATGTGTTTACTGTTACATGTACTAATAATAAAATTATTAGTAAATATCTTGAAAAGATTCAGGCTTTTTCCCATTGGACAGATTGGTCAGGTGGTATCTGAGAAGAATTAAGTTAATTCCCCATTGGATGGGTTAAATCTTGTGAGTTCTTCTATGATGTTGTAAATTTGCGATTTGTCAGATAGATATTACATAGTAACAAGGTGTGTTTTCATCCTTTTGCAAGTATATAGGATGTGTAGCTGGACAATTTTGGTCAGTCTTTTTTCTTGTGTTGTTGTTGTAATATCAAGTCAGCAGACATGTTTTATAATGTATTTAGATATTATAGAAATAGAAAGTGACCATTCAACTATAATGTTATTCTGGAACCATTGTGAATTATTTGAGTTCTGGACGATGCCATTTTCACAACATCATGATTCATTGTGGATCAGTAAATTTCTGGATCTGAAATTTATATGGAACATTTCATTTCTTTGGACTTTAAGAGAATTGTTTTCTGATTATTTTAGATTCAATTCATAATACTGTAAGTTTCTTTTGAATTTTCATTTTTTAACAATGTTTTAAATTGTTTGTTAAGTTTGAGAAAACTTGTTGGCTTTGCTTCTTTTGGTTACTTAGTTTATGACCAAAGAGTTGTAACATTCCAAAGAAATTAAAAAATTGTAGTGTTCTCTGAGGAAAAACATGCAAAGCTGGATGGCACTCATACACTTTTAACAGACATGAGAATCAAGAAAACTCACACATTTCGGGGAGTTATACTCATGACAGATATCTGAAAAATGTTCCCAACATAATAAAAACAAAGGATGTTTTTAATTGTGTATACATTTTCAGGGGTATAGGTTGACGCATCAAGTTTCTTTTTTAGATTTGTCATTTGATTTAGATTTGAGACAGTGATATTATTGGGTGCTGCAGGTCATTTTATTTTTGTAGCACTGAAATGGGCAAAATGTAATTCTGAACTCTATTTTGCAGTTGTTTGCCAACCGCAAGAGATTTGAGGGAGAGATGGATAGAATACGAAAGGAACATGGCGATGACAGAAATAGGTTGGAGACAAAAGTGTGAGTGAAATTCACAGAATTGGCTTGTGTTGGTCATATTAAAATATTAAAGGTTAAAGGTTGCAGTCTTCCTGAGAATTCATGTTTTAATGTTGAGGTTTATTTCTTGGCTAGTAAGTGATACAAGATAGACTATGCATAACTCTCTAGATGGGGCACCGGTCCATCATGTGTCCCTCTCCTGACTCAATCCCCCTGCCCCATTCCCCGTACTGAATATTTAATTGTTTGAAATTAATTTTTTTGTGGTTAATGTTACAAGCAGTTTAACTGCCCAAAAATTAAATACAGTTAAAATTATAGGTTGTTGTGCACTCACTTGCACTCATCTTTTTGTCTGTTTATTTGTAAGGACCATTTCATTGAAAAATATAGGAAACACTGCCCTGTCATCAGCTGCCAGGGACTGCACTGTCCTGAAGTGCATTGTCTTTCTAAATGGGAACTGTGACCATACCCATGTTACATGAAGGACTGCACTGTACTGAAATGCTTTGTCCCAAAAATGGGAGCTGTGTCCATACTCATGTTACATGAAAGACTGCAGTGTGCTGAAGTGCATTGTCCCCAAAATGGGATATGTGACCATACCAATCTTATATGAAGGACTGCACTGTACTGAAGTGCTTTTTCCCCAACATGGGATCTGTTACCATACCAATCTTATATGAAGGACTACACTGTACTGAAGTGCATCGTCCCCAAAATGGGATCTGTGACCATACCCATGTTACATGAAAGACAGCACTGTACTGAAGTGCTTTTTCCACAAAATGGGAGCTGTGTCCATATTCATGTTGCATGAAAAACTGCACTGTGCTGAAGTGCATCGTCCTCAAAATGAGAGCTGTGACCATACCAATCTTATATAAAGGACAGCACTGTACTGAAGTGCTTTGTCCCCAAAATGGGATCTGTGACTATACCCATATTATATGAAGGACTGCACTGTACTGAAGTGCTTTTTCCCCAAAATGGGATCTGTGACTATACCCAAAATGGGAGCTGTGTCCACATTCATGTTATATGAAGGACTGCACTGTACTGAGGTGTTTTATAATGAGGGACCATTGTACGGAAGGAAAAATCTTAAACTTGAGGTTAACTGTGAATACTATAGATTATAACTAGCTCATTTGCTGATAACCTGTATTACAAAGTAATTCTCACATATCATCCATTAGGACTGTTCCATTTAAACATACATGGTACCCAGGGAAGGCAGTTTTTTAACAAATATATGCCAGGGTACTTCAATTTCAAATACTTCATATTAAAATGTTAAGAAAATTCTAAATTGCGTCTGTGGGTGAGTACCCCACTTTAAAAGTGCCTTCCCTGGTTCTCATGTATGTTTTAATGGAACAGCCCCAAGACAATGGTTATTGACAAGAGATTGAATTAGTGCTGAGATGTGTCCCATATCACTATAAAATAATATAAAATTCCTGCTTCTTATTTGTTATTACAAATAGCAATTACTGCTTTAGGTTCAGGTCAGAATGTCAACATTGCTTCTTAATTGTAAGAGGTGGTTTAAGTAAATGTTACATGTGATTCAAATGAGAAATTAATGCATCCATGTTGAACATATAATCGTTGTGTACATTATTATACATATTAATGGCCTGATTGAAGAAAGAGTCATTTATTATTATTTTTAAATTATTATTATTATTATTATTATTATTATTATTACATAGAGAAACCATGCAGAAGGAACTGACCGATGCAAGGAATTTAGCCAGGGAAAGGCAGCACAAAATAGCTGAATTAAATGCTGTGAGTTATTTTATCTGATCACATGTTCTTTCTATCTCTACGCTTTATCAATTGGATATTGGGGTAACCTCTGTTTGTCTGTATGTCTGTCTGTCTGACCCAAACTCTGTCTTCTACTTGCTGGGTGGAATTGCACATGATAGAAAAAGTACCTGTATAATAACCATTTGTCAGAAAGCTATTCTTGGTCTGCTCCCCTGGGGTCCCTTAAAAAGGGTTGGGAGGGGTGGGGTTGAATCAAAGGTCAAATGAAAATGAAATGCAAATAATATAACATTTTTAATATTTTTGGACCAAGCTTTATGCATAAAGTTGTTTTATCCATCGTTTTGCATGAAATGTAAATTTCCATAACTTTGAAGCATTTTCATTTTAGTTAATATATCTTATCTTTCAATTACCATTTTGATGGCCATGGCCATGTTCTTATCATGTGATGTTCCACCACTATATATACTGATATTGCCCTGTATTTTAACACATTTTGCTGTAAATGTCATTTATTTGCACAAGTATTTAAGTTAACAGTGCATCATTGTAAAACAATAGTTGTTGAATGGGGTACATAAAGTTTAATTGTTGTTATAATTTGGACTTTTTGCTGTATATTTTGTTGATTAGATTTTTAACAAAAGGAATTAATTCATTGGTGATTTTTTCTCTATGATCTTTGATATCATTGTTTAGAATTTTTGAATTATTTATCTAATTTCTTCTTACTGTTTACAAAAAGAAATTTGTCATTAAAAAGTTTTGACTCATCAATCATGTCAGAAGGAATCAGTCATAATTTTCATGCTTTCACCTTTATTTACCACTGTTTTCCTTCACTAATTGTTTTTAAGTTTGTGTATGTATGTATGTATGTATGTATGTATGTATGTATGTATGTATAACTACTTTGCTTTACATTTTTTTAGTTTATTAATAATATTTTGCCATAATGCAAGAATAATTTTATTGCATAAATAAATAAATAAATACTCTCATTGTCAACATGTTCAGTGTAAATGATGTAAATGGTGTAAACAACATAAATGATGCTAATTTCTTCATAGCAAAGAGTTAACAAGTAGAGGAAAAAAGAACTTCAGATGATGAAAACGTTGGTGACCCCAAAAGCTGTGATTCTTTGTTTCGTTATTTTTTTACTCAAATTTCATATATAAAGTTAGTAATCATAAAAGACCATTAATAATTTACTTACCATAATAAAAAATGCTGTAAGTTTATTTCCAAAAATTACTTGTATGATAAAATTGTATTAAAAAAAATAAGCTGGTTTTTCAAAGAATTTTTGGAAAATACTCTATTTTGGATATTGCATTTTTTTCAGTTTTCAAGAAAAGGTGGAAAGTGATCATAATGCTTATGATCATATTTTTTTTAGTTTGTGGATGTATATCATGAGGTAAAAATGAATCATTTTGTGTTTCAAATGGGTGATTTTGAGAATTCCTTTAGGTTAAAAAGCGAAGCTTCTTTTGATTATATTTCCCACTTATTTAAGTTAACAGGATAGTTGGGTTGTTGCTAAAAATTGCTACATAATAAATGTTTCAAATGCAAACAATGAAATTTAGTTAACATAACTGTTGGAAGCAGTATCATCTCTCCAAGTGGCAGTGAAAAAAAAAAAAAAAATAAAAACCACCAGTTAAATACGTCGAATGATACGGGATATCCATGTACTGAGACACAGTTGCATACCCTCGCAACAGCAATGTCGGCCACAATAACCATATCTGGTTTTGTGGCTGCTGTCACAGAGTTTTCCTGACCATGGCATGCCTATCTTTACCCTACCAGATATTGACCTGTCAGCTCACAATTGCGGAAGAAGATAATTGCAGGTAAATACGTGAATTTATCTTTACTTCTAATGCCACATGAATTGAAGACCAAACATCCATTCAGTCAGGTCAGTGGGGCATAAAGTTGGTGGGAAAGTTTCCTGGTCAAAAATTTCAAATATTACACAAGTCTGCGACCATGGACTTTCCAAGAGCTTGGCTATTAGCAAGTTCATACTGGCGTTTAGTCAGTACAAGGCGATTAGGCATGATGCCTTCCCTTCTAGAACACAAGAATTGGATCAGTATCAAAAAGATATGATAAATGCATGCCCTAACAAAAGGAAGCACAGCTTTTATGAGTACCACAAAGTGAATAGTCAGATTACAGTAGATAGACAGGGTCAGAGAAGGATATTACAGTTAGGGAAAGAATATGTAATAATGTCAATGGAACAAATGGTTGTTTCCGAGAAAATTGTAGTAATACGCACATGTGCTTGACTTGTAAAAAAAAAACCCCTAAAAAACAAAAAAAACCCAGCTAAGTGCAACCTGATGACTAATCAGGTACTGCCACCTGCAAAACCTCAATGACTAAATCAGGATACAGCATTAACAACATTTTCAGGAAACCACACCCATCAACGTCACTGACTGCAAGAGCTTTGCAACACCATCCTGATAAAGATTTGTGGTCTAGCTTATAAATGGTCTCTGCTATGGTTTTCATGCAGGGCTCTCTCAACAGCCTACTTCTTTATTTGAGTGTAAAAATTTGGTATCAGCGACTTCTCAACCTGATGTAGTTGACATACTACTTGAGTAGGAGCTCTCCAAGAACTACCCTTTGAAAGTCCACTATTTCTTATATTCCGGATTACCCCCTTGGGTGTAGTACAAAGCAAATATTCTGGCAAGTACAGACTTATAGTGGATTGGTCTGCACCTCACAGTTCACTTGAGCATGAAAGTATCAATGCCTTAATCAGCAAGATGAGTTTTCTCTCTCGTACGTGAAAATAGATAATGCTATTCACATTCTGGTGCAGTTAGGAATGGGTACTGATATGGGCAAGACAAGCTAATTCCCATATTCCCAGCATTGTGCCCTCTGTATGGTGTCAAGTGGAGGAACAATATTATTTCTACACCAGGTTAGTGTTTGGTAGCAGAAGTAGTCCTAAGATTTTTGATACACTGTCCAGAGCAATTTCGTGCGTAACTCAATATAAGTTTGGTGTATCACATTTCTTGCATTTACTGGATGAGTTTTTGTCCATGGACGAGCCTGATTTTCCAGCTGAAGGAACAATGGCATTAATCACATTGATTTTCAGTAGGTTATCTATTCCAATTGCGCCCCACAAGACTTTAGGATCGTCACCAGTAAGGGAATACTTGGGTGTAATTCTAGACTAAAAAAACATATATAAAAAAAAAATTAAAAAAAATATAAAAAACATTGGAAGCTAGTTTGCCACAAGATAAGCTGAGCAGATTAGCTGCACTGACAAAAAATCTTTCCAGCAAAGGAAATCTTGCATGAAGAAGGAATTGCTGAGTCTTTGGGCCGTTTACATTATGCATGTCGAGTGGTCGCCTCTGGTTGGTCTTTCACATCATATCTAATATCCTTGTCAACAACCATCACCAAATTGGATCATTATGTGGAAATAATAGTGAATGTAGACTGGATCTATAGATGTGGAGTGACTTTATGACTCAATGGAAGGGAATTTCTTTTCTTGGACTCTAATGTTACTAGTGCTACAGATTTTGAGCTTTTACTGATGCAGCATCAACTCTGGGACTTGTTTTCTGATGGAAAATTCTGGCAGCTGGCTCCAACCGCAGAGAAACTCCTCACCCATGCCCAGTCTTACAGGAACTGATGCTCTACTAAACAAACTGTGGACCTGTTACTACAAGCAGCACATAGCCCACGAACACAATCGCCTTCATTACCAACTGATGAGGATGCCTTTGTTGATTTTGTGGCATATCGCTTCAAGATTTTCCTATTCAGTATGCATCTATCAAGCTGTATTTGTGTGGTGTGAAGTATTTCTATGTCAAGCGGGGCATACATCATCCCTTAATGGCCCTGCATATTCGTGCTGTCCAAGATTGCAATGGTGTTGCGGGGTGTGAAGAAATCGCAGAGTAATAGACCCAACCCAAAGTTAACCATCACCTTTGTTATTGCCGCACATGTGTGCTTTGCTTCAAGAAGGTTTCTTTAGTCCCTGTATGGTTGGTATGCTGCTTGCTGCATCTTCATTAGCTTTCGTTGCCTTCTTATGTTGTGGCGAATGTATGGTGATGTCAGCTACGGATATGGAGTACTTACATATCAGTGACTCAATTATTGCTGGTGATAATTCTAATGCTACATTAGTGTTGAGAGCATCAGTGGTCGACCCATTCCGTTCTGATGTGCAGATCAACTTTTGAAGTGCATAAGGGCTCTGCATAATTATCTAGCACTCCATAGCAGGGTGGGCTGTTTTAGGCCTTCTGACCCGCTATTTACTACAGACAGTATTAGTCCACTTTCAAGATCAGCGTTTCTGGAAAAGTTACTTCTGCTCCTGCACATACTAGGCTATCCACAACGCAAATTCAATGGGCACTCCTTTTGGATAGGGGCTGCCACTACAGCGGCTAATGCTGGGATCGAGGGCCACCTTCGTCTACGTGTTTCTTCGATAGAGTGCATTTGATGGAAGTGCGTATGTTCTAATGTAGGATGGTTGGTGTGTGTCAGTGTATTCTTTCGGATGTGATCATTCAGATTCTTTACATGGAGTTATTTCTGAGAAGGGAGTAAGCAGATTCTGTGTATTGTGCCAAGTGTTTCACTGCATTTGGAATTCTGCAGTTCTTCTGTCGCCCTGTAAGGTGTGTTTCACACCGGTGGTGTGTTCACAATGTGTTCGGTGAAACAGGATCATCAGATTCATTGGCATTGGGCGACGTTTAAGCACCAGTAGGGTGTGCACCCTGTGTTCCATCATGTGGTTTGGTGTATCTGTTAGGTTTCTGGTTCAGTAATTTTACTGACTGTGCACTGCAAATCTGTTTTGTGCTCCTGATGTAATTATTGAATTACATCAAACATATGTGTGGTTGCGGAGTGGATTTTGGAGCTGTTTGTGAAAAACTTTACTTTATTTATACATCAACCCCAAATGGGGAACAAGCCGTGAACATTGTAGTGCTGATTATACATGTTTATAGTAGTTTGTTTTAGTTTCGTCATATATGACTCTCTTACAGATTCTTGCATCATATCATTGCTTACAACTACAATCTAGATATACTGTGATTTTAGTCTTGTTATCACTATAATATTGAATGCAGGTATGGATCCTTGAACAGAAACACCTTGGCACAAGTTCGTACAGTATCATCCATTTTTGATGATTCGTAGTCTTATGTTTCTTAATATGGCAATGATTCATGTTTTATATTCCTAATTGTTTATATTATTTGTTACATATTTCATGCTTATTTTAACAGAACTGCAGGTATTTCTTGTCCATACATATCCATTCCTTGGGGCTCTACGCTGCATACTACTGCAGTTCCATTCTCGGCATGCAGCGTCATTTGGGCATTCTGTCCCCAATCCACGCGACTTACAGACATAACAAGTTATGGTGAGCTCTCCGCTGCATACTACTGCAGTTCCATTCTTGGCATGCAGTGACGTTTGGGCATTCTGTTCCCAATCCACGTGACTTACAGACATAACAAGTTACGGCGACTCTGCCTCAATACAGCGGCAATTCTGCCTTAACAGTTATGTCAGTCAGTCATACTGGCGATTCTGCCTCATAAACAGGGCATTCTGGCCATTTGGCCCTGACATCAGTCGTACTGGCGATTCCACCTCATAGATAGGGCATGCTGGCCATTCAGCCCTGACATCAGTCATACTGGTGATTCCGCCTCATAGATAGGGCATGCTGGCCATTCGGCCCTGACATCAGTCATACTGGCGATTCTGCCTCATAGATAGGGTATGCTGGCCATTCGACCCTGACATCAGTCATACAGTCGATTACGCCTCATAGATATTGCATGCTTCTCTACCATCTTACCACACTAACCTCATGTAGCAGAGGGTGAGACCCAAGGAATGCCAAAGATGTATGCTTAAGTAATGTGTTATAATGCTAAGTAGTTGTTATTAAAGAGTTCGAGATTACGTCTCTATTAGTTCTTCTTATGCTATAATGTATCATATATGCAGTTCACCTGTCAGGGAGTCCGGCTAGCGGTACATGAGTGTTGGGTGAATTGGTGATTTCAGGGATGGTCCACCTGTCCATCATTCATTTATTTTATATTGTGTAAATTAACATAAATAAAGGATTGGTATCAGTGTTTGCTTACTGTATGATATTTCTGTTTTCTGATGGAACTGTTTACTCTAGGGTTTGAGATTATGTAATCAAATCTATCTGCAGAATTAAAGTTTATTAATTGTAATAAAGGAATACAGTACATTTTTGTTCAATCTTTCTCAGGTCAGGAAATAATGTAATCGATACCCGTAATCAGTACCTTAATGGTGCATGTTTGTAGTGATAACTTACTGGCCAGGGAGAGATAAATAAGGAAGAACTCTCCACCAGAAAGGATTGTAGGGACCACTTGAACTTAGTATTTTCAAAGAAGAACAAATGCTTACCTGTCCTTTTTAAACTGCTACATTAACAGTGATTATCTGGGATGAAAATAACTCAGAGAATAAACCAGTTACTTTATATCTCTGAAGTCTTAAGTTTGATCTCAGCTGCTGGCAGTTATTTAGAGTCACCCAGCTGAAGTTTGTTACATATTCCACATTCCATCATCTGTAGTTTCACACAGTGATACTATCAATACCTTTGACATTAATTTCGTAACATGCATAGAACCTTAATACTCTGTGTATAATGATAATAACGAATACCAATCATTTTTTAATGAACATTTTCAAGTGTCCTTGAGAAACAATAGATGACAGATCTGGATTTTAGTCTGACATCCATTGTTCATCCATCTGTTACTAAACATTCTTTATCACTACTCCTCCTTAACTACTTGGAGGATTGCATTGAAACTTTACATAAACACATTCATTCAACGACTAGTTGGTCCTAAATGAAAGTAGTGCTGCTCAGACATTTGTCTTTGTGTGTGTGTGTGTGTGTGTGTGTGTGTGTGTGTGTGTGTGTGTGTGTGTGTGTGTGTGTGTGTGTGTGTGTGTGTGTGTGTGTGTGTGATTTGGATTTTTGACATAGCTTAAACAATTTTTCAGTCATATCGCTATGAAGTTTGCAATGTGGCTGCTTACAGTAATTTCTTGTGCTGGGGCATCATGCTGCAGACAAGTAGCATCATGTCCCACCCTGTCAGATTATCCTGACACCAGGCCAACCAGTCCTAACACTAACCTCTTAATGCTAAGCACTAAGCAAGGCAGCTGCTAGTACAATTTTTGTAAGTATTTGGTATGACTCGACTGGGATTTGAACTGGCGACCTCCTGCATCTGAGGTGGATGCTGTAACCACTTAGGCCACTGGAGCAGTCTGCTCAGACATCCATTATGGCTGACAGAGTGGGCATAATGAAAATCTTATTGCTACTCATCCTGAATGGATGGTCACATCACCATAGGTTTTTTTTTTATCAGAAAACTTGTGATGACGTCTAGTTGGTCCTACTGAAAATGATATCAATCTGACATCTGGTACGGGCACCATGGCAGCCATCTTGAAAATCTTATCACTTCTCCTGTTGAACAGAAAGTCACATCAAAATAGTGTTCAAAAATCTTGTGATAGCTCGAAGATCTAAATGAAAATTCATATCAGTATGGAGTTTTCACCTAAAGACTTCATGTGTTGGCGAAATGAAAATGGTGGCCATCTGATATCCAATATGGCCACTACAGCAGCGATCTTGAAAATCTTGTCACTATTCCCCCTGAACGGCAAGTCACATTGACAGGGCATCTTTACCAGAAGACTTTTATGATACCTAGCTTGTCCTCAGTGAAAAGGTGCCACTCCTACATCAGATTCTGCCACCTCAATAGCCATCTTGAAAACCCTGTTATTGTAACTCCTGCTATGTTAAGATGGTCATATTGAATGATGTGTAGTTGGTCCTTAGTGAAAATATTGCCACAAGGACATCAAAATATGGCCATCACAGCAGTTATTTTGAAACCTTATTATCACTACCTGTCCTGAATGGATGGTCATATGTACATGGAGTTTTCACCAGAAAACTTCTTGTGATGTCTAGTAGATCCTAGCAGATATGACCATCACAACAGCCAGCCTTAAAATTGTATTGTTACTACACCTCCTGAATGGATGGCCATATCAACCTAGTGTTTTCACCAATTGTAGCCATTTTGTAAATCCTGTATCAGCTTCATTCTTCGAAATGGGGAAAAGAAACTCTATCAACATGGGGTTTTAATGGAAGATTTATTAGAATGTCTAGTGACTCCCAAATGAAAATGGTGCCAATCTGACTTCCATCATGGCCATCACAGTGGTCATCTTCAGTATCTTGTTATCACTTCTTCTCTTGGATGGATGGACTTGTTGGCATTGGGTTTTCACCAAAAGATTTCTTATGAAGTCTACTTGGTCTTAAATAAAAATGATGTCAATCTGACATCCAGTATGGCCATGTTGGCAGCCATCTTGAAAATCTTGTTATTGCTAATTTTCCTAAGTCTAATTGACATTGGGTTTTCACCAGAGCAGTTGTTTTGGTGTCATGTTTAGCTTAAATGAAAATGATGCCTATCTGACATCCAATATGACCACCATGGTGACCATCTTGAAATCTTGTTGTCACTATGGATGATTATGTTTACATGGGATTTTCAGCAAGACATCTAATGATGTCTTATTGGTCCTAGATGAAAATGATCTTGAATACAATATGGCCATCAGAGCAGCTAATTTGAAAATCTTTTTATTGCTGATAAAATATCATAGATTTTTTCAACAGCAGCTAAATAGAAGAAATGGTTATAAATTGAATTCCTGGAAATTCTGTCCATTAATTGAGCTTCATCCAGGAGTTCTAAAATTTAGGTCGCTGGACTTCACTTGTTTACTTGCTTTGCAGATGGTTTATCCTTCCTTGAATCACAGCTGTGTTCTGACATTTTGCTTTCAGAAATAAATAACACTTGCACACTAGTCTGACTAGTGAAACTTTCATGTTTTGCATTTTATATATGGATTAAATCCAACTTAAAATAAACATTGCTCATGAACTTGCCAGTAATCTTTAATAAAGATGCTTTAACCATTCTCATTACAGGCAGTGATGTGTAATAACTTATGTTCTTCAATACACATCTGTTTAATTTACAGGCAGTGATGTGTAATAACTTATGTTCTTCAATACACATCTGTTTAATTTACAGTCAGTGATGTGTAATAACTTATGTTCTTCAGTACACATCTGTTTAATTTACAGGCAGTGATGTGTAATAACTTATGTTCTTCAATACACATCTGCTTAATTTACAGGCAGTGATGTGTAATAACTTATGTTCTTCAATATACATCTGTTTAATTTACAGGCAGTGATGTGTAATAACTTATGTTCTTCAATACAGATCTGTTTAATTGACCTAACTTCAGTGAATAGAATTGTTCCACTTTGTCTATGGCAATTAGTTTCATTGGCTTCCCCACAGCAGTGTTCAAAGGACTTAACAAGACATGTCCCATATTTGCTAATAAAGTTATATGTAAAATGATGGTTGTTTAGAACTGACTGCCATACCTTGTCATTGCCTCTTTGACAGTTAGCTGTATACACTGCCCATATGCAGAACTGTTTATTCTTTATACATTCTGCATGTTACATGTATGTCCATATACTGAGGTGGTCTGTTTTTTTGTTTTCCCTAAGATTATTGAAATACAGTAGTAGTATTAGTTTTGTCATGAAGTTACTCAATGTTTCTTAACCAGTTTTCTACCTGAAAATAATATCGAATTAATGGGAAAAGAGATTGTTAGCTTATTGTTTGTCTTAATTCACTGCATGGCATGTTAGTAAGTTCGTATAGAAAATCATGAGACAACATACTTGGGCTCAGTGCAGGTACTGTGCCTGGTAAGTTTCCAACAGGTCACTAACAAACCCTGTAATTAATACTTTGTATATTCAAGAGGTGTGTCCAATGATTTGAGGAGTAAAACATAGTCTTACTCTGACGGTAAATATTTTCACTGAAAGCATTGAGTAAACCTGATAGATTGAAAGATTTACTTTTTAAATTGATCAGTGTTGTTATGTTCTCACTTACACTGGGTAAATATTAGTTTACAGTTTTCTTACACAGCTACGATGATAGCAGATACATCACATTTGACTGAGATAAGATAAGCTATATCACATGTGACTTTTCATTGGTGTGATAACAGTTACATCACATTTGAATGAGATAACATAGCTATATCACATGTGACTGCTCATTGGTGTGATAACAGTTAACATCACATTTTGACTGAGATAACATAAGCTATATCACATGTGACTGTTCATTGGTGTGATAACAGTTACATCACATTTGAATGAAACAATATGAGCTGTATCATATGTGACTGCTTAACAGTGCAGTCACAGTACACTGCATTTGACTGAGATGACATGACCTGTATCACATGTGACTGCTTAGCAGTGAGGTCACAGTTACACTGCATTTGATGGAGATATGTGCTGTATCACATGTGATTGCTTGCTTAACAGTGAGGTCACAATTACACTGTATTTGAGATGATATGAGCATCACATGTGACTGTCTAACAGTGGGGTCACAGTTACACTGCATTTGACTGAGATGACAGCAGTATCACATGTGACTGCTTAACAGTGATGCTACAGTTGCACTGTAATGTGACTGTTTTACAGTGAGGCTATGATTACACTGCATTTAAATCAGATAATATGAACTGTATCACATGTGACTGCTCAACTGTACAAGTTGTGGCACATTCAGAAATGTTGTGGGATAAAAATGCCTAGATTTTAGTTAAATGTGGCATAGCTTGTAAAGCTAATCATAATGTAGCTCTTATGTTTTTGGTTGAATATGAAAAATCTGGGTTCATATCAAACCTGAGACTCATATCTGACAGCAGGTCAACAGAGGGCATTTCTCAGTTTCACCAGATTCCTTAAATTGTTTCTTAAAAATAAAATTTTACACTATTTATGATATTTCTGAAATATTGTAATTTATTATCAGCAAAACATAGTGGAAAGGATGAAAAATAACTCACTGGTTCTGAATTGTACACCTGTGTGCCTTTTGAAATCCATATAAACTCAGTTTTAAAATTCAAGAGAATTTAGAAAATTATGATTAAATTATTATATGACAGCAAACTTCACAAACTTTTAAACCTGGGTGCATGCTCAAACTTGTTCAACCTGAGTGAACACTTAAACTCCTCATCCTGGATGCACACTCAGAGACCTCAATCTGAGCACACAAACCCCTCAAACTGAGTTCATGCTCAAAGTCCTCAACCTGAGTTCATGCTCAGAGTCTTATTGCTTCAGTCTTTGAATAATTCAGTATTTATTATATTTTCAGAAACATCTGCAATATTTAACAAATTTATTTAATTTAATAAACATAAACTTTCAAATTTCTTGTGTGTAAATCAATTTATCTGCAGTTTAATGTCAAAAATCATGTTTGTGAATGCATTCAGCTTGAGGAGTTGAGTGAGCACAGCCCTAAAATAACTGTCAATATATTATTTTTCAGGCATTAATAATGGTTCGTGGTGATAAGGAACAGCTTGAAATGCAGTTCAACAGGCTCCAACACAAGGTCAAGGACATTGGAGAGGACTTTAGATCCAGACTGGTCAAATATGTTGAGGATATTTCTGTAAGTTGTTATAGTGCCATTACATATTTCAGTTAGAATTGTTAACTTCCTGACTAGCATACTGTTTTGTGCTTAGAATACCCTGTAAATATCTTGTCACATCTTGGGCTGAAGTGGTTTGCTGTCATTCATTTGAAATGGTTCAAGATAATGTGACATTATTAGGTTATATACATGAGCCTGTAAATAATTGCATATACCCTGTAAATAATTGCATATAGCCTGCAACTAATTGCATATAGCCTGTAACTAATTGGATATACCCTGTAAATAATTGCATGTAGCCTGTAACGAATTGCATATAGCCTGTAACTAATTGCATATAGCTTCTAATTGCATATAGCCTGCAACTAATTGCATATAGCCTGTAACTAATTGCATATAGTTTCTAATTGCATATAGCCTGCAACTAATTGCATATAGCCTGTAACTAATTGCATGTAGCCTGTAACTAATTGCATATAGCTTGTAACTAATTGCATGTAGCCTGTAACTAATTGCATGTAGCCTGTAACTAACTGCATATAGCTTGTAACTAATTTCATGTAGCCTGTAACTAATTGCATGTAGCCTGTAACTAGTTGCATATAGCCTGTAACTAATTGCATGTACCCTGTAAGTAATTGCATATAGCCTGTAACTAATTGCATATAGCCTGTAACTAATTGCATATAGCCTGTAACTAATTATATGTAGCCTGTAACTAATTGTATATAGCCTGTAACTAATTGCATGTAACTTGTAACTAATTGCATGTACCCTGTAACTGATTGCATGTAGCCTGTAACTAACTGCATATAGCTTACATTTCTTCATGTACAAGATACAGAGCTCCAAGTTTTTAGACATTAATGATTTAAGTTCCCAGTAATACAGTCAACCCTGTATAAAATGACCCATAAAGAGTACCATGTAGAAATGGTGTTTATGGGTAGGTGGTCTTTATAGACAGGTACATTTTTATTTATTTATGCATAAATTGGACCTTTGCAACCTGGTTGTAATACACAAGTGGCCCTTATATGCAGTTGGTCATTAAGACAGGTTTGACTATGTTTACGTGTAAAAGCTTGCTCACACACACACACACACACACACACACACACACACACACACACACACACACACACACACACACACACACACACACACACACACACACACACACACACACACACACACACACACACACACACACACATATATATATATATATATATATATATATATATCTTTGCAGTTGTATGAGCTTTGTATATGTTTTTCCAGACAAATTATAGAAGCTCACCATCCTTCATCACAGGGATTTAGATCACTTTAGGTTTTGCAGAATCAAATAGATTTAAAAATCAATTATTTTCAGGCTGCCACTGAATTTCTCTGGTCAGAATCCCTTTTGCATACAAATTCAGGATCAGTTCTTTGTGCTAACTCAATTTTTCACAGCTTACAAACTGTCACTTTGTTAGCAAGGCAGACATAACAGGTGCCATTGATGTGATGATATCATAACCAGTGGTTGTATCTGTATAATTTTTATTTGAATGAAGTGAAAAAAGAAATAAAATTTGGTGACAGATACTCAACACCAATGTTATTACATTTATTGCAGTTGTGGTTAGTGGGTATGTATCATGAATATCATTGCTGTCTTTTGCAATTTATGCTTTTCCTGTTTTATAAAGCACGCTTTCAATAAGACAAGATATGAAGCTGTGGTTCTGTCCCTTCAACGCTCTCAATAATGGAAAACTTAACATCAGTAAATTTTCATTTCCATTTTGTTCCAAATGAATGAAAACATTGACTTTCCTGGATTAAGATACAAGGCTCTAAAATGACAGTAATGTGTGCTGTTATTAATTAATCGAAGGTAACTGATGTTCCTAGATTTAGATACATGTCTTTGTAATGACAGAAATGTGTGCCATGCTAATTGATTCACATCATTGACTTTCCTATATTTAGATAATCTGATTATATGAAGAGTTAATAAGGAGTTTTAATAATGTGGGGGACCTTGTAATGATAGCTATATGTACTATACTTTTGATGTAAGATGTTGATGCAAAATCATTGACTTTCATGATTTTAGATACAAGGAGTTACAAGACTTAATGTGTTTTATGTGACTTAAATGTCAGTTTGGTAAAAAAAAAACTTTTGTTATCTTTAAGATGTAGTAGTATGGAAAATATTTGTACTTGTGACCTTTTTTATTATTAGAGTCATGTTGGGTCATGAACAGAAATACAGTTTTTAACAACAACAGGAGTTTGTAGACAAGGAGGGTAGAGAATAAACATTATTTTGTTTGTGACAGGAACATGCACACAATGAATACATATAGTAAACATTTTGTTTGTGACAGGAACATGCACACAATGAGTACATATAGTAAACATTATTTTGTTTGTGACAGGAACATGCACACTATGAGTACATATAGTAAACATTTTGTTTGTGACAGGAACATGCACACAATGAGTACATATAGTAGACATTATTTGTTTGTGGCAGGAACATGCACACAATGAGTACTGTTATGTGTAGGCTTGTACAAAAGTAACAAAAGAAAAGAGTGAAGTCAACAAGCTTTGTAAATTTAACAAAATAATTTATTTCCTTAGAAAACAAGGTAAAATTATGAAATAGGACTTACGGTTTGTGAATCTAATCCAAAAATTAACCCTAGAATTCAAAAATATAAGTCCTATCGCTAAAAAGTTCTAATTGAATCCAAGTTCGAATCTTGATGAAGTTCCAAAATGGAAGGCGATGATGTCCTTTATAACCTGTTTTGGGATGTTGTGTCAACAGTTCCTTGTTGAGTCACCAAGAATATAATTCTGACTTTAGAATTCTGAATAATTTTTAGTAAATGTCTTTGTCCAAGAATTTCGATGAAGAGTATTTTCCAGTGTGAATAAATTATTTTAAATAAAAAGCTCAGTTCAAATGGCAACAACAGGAATACCTTTCAGCCTCAAGGTATTATTTACAACTCACTCAGAAACACTGAGATTGAGAATTAAACCAAACTAAAATGTCATTTCATACCCGCGTGATGGGTCACGTGATCACTCACTACAAGTCAATTAGCACGTAGGCTAGAATAGTCCTATCTAAGAATCATTGATTCCCACACTGGAAATGAATTTTAAAAAAAGCTGTTTACAACAGAGCTAACACCTGGGCCAAACATGACCTTGGTAATGACCAATCATTTTCACTTAGTGTTTATGAATTCAGAACCAAGGTCAAGAACTAGGTCAGCTAAAAATACCATGTAGCAATCATTATGCATTCTAATCAGACTAAAAGAACTGAACTGAATTTTTCTAGAAAAATGTCAAATCCAGTGAATAAAGTTATTACAGTAACATGTAATGAAATAAGAATAAAATAAAAGAAATTTAAAACTAACACACAAATAATTTAATTACATATACGTAACAGTACATATAGTAAACATTATTTTGTTTGTGACAGGAACATGGACACGATGAATACATATAGTAAACATCGTTTTGTTTGTGACAGGAACATGCACACGGTGAGGATATATGGTAAACATTATTTTGTTTGTGACAGGAACATGCATACAATGAGTACATATAAGAAACATTATTTTGTTTGTGACAGGAACATGCACACAATGAGTACATATAATAAACATTATTTTGTTTGTGACATGAATATGTACACAATGAGGATATATAATAAATATTGTTTTTGACAGGAATATGTAGACAAAGGCAGTGGAGTTCCAGATGCAAAGCGTGAAAAACGGCTGAGGCAGTATGTGGACCAGATGCTGAAGGACATGACCTTGTCACACAAAGAGCGTGAGGAGCAATTGAGTCATGCTGCTCAGCAGTACCGCGATGCTAAGCGGGACATTGCACATAAATATGAAGAACTGCTTGTAGCCTACAGGTAATAAGGTCATCTTTATATATCCTACCATGTACATTGGAACATCCAAAAACTGAACACCTCTTGTACAGGCATGGCTGTACTATACTAAGCTCTATTTGTCATAGACCATAGATTATATGGTGTCATTTCATCTGGTGTTGGTTATCACAAGTTTGCTATTGTCACTCCTAAACTTCATAGACCATAGCTTATATGGTGTCATTTCATCTGGTGTTGGTTTTCACAAGTTTGCTATTGTCACTCCTAAACTTCATAGACCATAGATTATATGGTGTCATTTCATCTGGTGTTGGTTATCACAAGTTTGCTATTGTCACTCCTAAACTTCATAGACCATAGATTATATGGTGTCATTTCATCTGGTGTTGGTTATCACAAGTTTGCTATTGTCACTCCTAAACTTCATAGACCATAGCTTATATGGTGTCATTTCATCTGGTGTTGGTTATCACAAGTTTGCTATTGTCACTCCTAAACTTCATAGACCATAGGTTTTATGGTGTCATTTCATCTGGTGTTGGTTATCACAAGTTTGCTATAATTGTCCCTCCTAAACTTCATAGACCATAGCTTATATGGTGTCATTCCATCTGGTGTTGGTTATCACAAGTTTGCTATTGTCACCCCTAAACTTCTTAGACCATAGGTTATATGGTGTCATTTCATCTGGCGTTGGTTATCACAAGTTTGCTATTGTCACTCCTAAACTTCACACTTCCTGAACACATGTATTCCAAAACTTGGTTGGTTCCAAATGAAAATGTTGCCCCACTGACATCCAATATAGTTGCCATGGCAGCCATCTTGAAAATCTCACCGCTATTCCTGAATTGTCATTTAGACAAAGGGAAAAGACTTCCTATGATGCATGCCTAGTTTTAAATAAAAACGATGCACCTCAGACAGCCAGTATAGCCACATAGCAGCAATCTTGAAAATCTTGTTTTCATCACTCCTCTTGAAATGAATGGAAATATCAACATAAGGTTTTCACAGAAAGACTTCTTATGATCCAAAATAAAAATGGTGCTGATCCACCATAAAATATAACTGCTATGAGGGCCACCTTGAAAATCTTTTTATAGTTACTCCTCCAGAGTGGATGGTTATATCATCATGGGTTTTCATGAAATGACTTATAATGTTTACATGGATTTAAGTGAATATCATGCTTTTCAAACATCCAAAATGGCTGCCATTGTGACAACCTTGAAAATCTTGCTAACACTACTTCTACTGAAAGGGTGTTCATGTCTACATATATATGCACAAAGTTTTCACTGAAAGACATCTTACGATGCCTTTTGTTCCTAAATGAAAATGGTGCTGATCATGATATCATGTATGTTTCCCATATTATCATTTCTGAAAATCTTGTTATCACTACTCCTTCTGAAGAGATGTTCATATGTACATGTGGTTTTTACTAAAAGACTTTTTATAATTTTTAGTTGGTCCTAAATGAAATAGCGCCCCTCAGAGATCCAGTTGGCTGCCATAGCAGATGTCTGGAAAATATTATCACAAATTGTTCTGAAGGAATGGTTATATAAAAAAATAGTTTTGTTAGCAAATTTGTTTTATTTTTTTTTTAGTTTTCCAAAAATGTCAGGGATGGTTTGAGTACTTGGAAAATAAAAGAAATTGTTTTGGGATAGAGGAAGGCATTAAATTGAGAGATGTTTAGTTTCCAGAGTGAAATGTTCAAAAGAACATTATTATATTTCAGTGTATCATAGTCTTTCACTTGTATCTGTTGGCAGCCATAAATAATAGGATGATTGAAAGGTTAGGCAGTCAGCCAGTAAGCTAAAAATAATCATAAGCCATACTGTCCTTATGTTAAAATTGAAAACTCTTTTTGTGTATAATTTAGCAGTTGTACAGCCTAAACTGGAACATGGCATTGAATGTCCAGGATAGGTAATGAAGGGAAGTATGACATGCCTACAGAGGCTAATTTGTTCTTGTGTTTTTGGAAGTTTCTCATGAGATTATATTTTTTAAAATAAATTTGCACAGAATTTGTTGATTTTTTTTCTACTCCTGGTTGGTACTGAAGAGCATTTTAATTGAGCCCTCAAAACCACAGAATACTATATTACCTGCATCCATTTGCAAACAGCTATAAACACTGAGCTACCATGGTATAGTGTACTGGACGTCGGGATCTGTGCTGTTTGCTTGCAGTTGTGAATTGAACAGATACTATTATATGAATAAACGTAGCATTATTTACAGAACAAATATCATTATTTGACAGAATTAATAGGATAATGGGACCAAACAAATATTATTGGACACAATGAATAGCATTTTTTCTTTACTGCAGATCTAGATATGTACTGTTTATGGTTGGGTCTTCATTATCTACAAACAAATAAGGTCCTTGCTATGGTATTTGTCTTGACCATTACAAAATGGTTACTAATATTTCTCATATTCTTTGTTCGACATTAAAACTAGTCTATTCTCCAATTAGGTCATGATCTTATCTTATGCATACAAAAGTCCATGCTTGCCTGCAGATTACAAGAGTCCAGTTTTTTCAGAGGTGGACTTGTTTTTGAGTCTATTTGTAGGTGTAAAATGTTAAGGACAAATAGGGTCTTAACAATAGGTGTGTCAGATACCACAATGGGTGGGGCTCAAGTTCAAGGTCACAGCTCAGTATTTTAAGCTTTCAATTACATGCTCCCATTCACTGTATAACTTGCCATTTTGAGATTAAGTAGTGAAACTAGGTATACTTGTACATATAATTTGAATGTGTGTTGTTTAACACATTTGGGTTTCAGTCTTGAAGGTAAGTGTAATAGTTTAATATTTTATTTTTATCTCACATTTTCTTTGCCATTCTATAAGTTTAGACACTTCTGAGATTAAGGGATCGAACTTGGTAAACTTGTGATGTTTTAGTTTAATGGCATCTCATGTATCACAATCAAGGTTTTATCTTTGGTGCCAGTGTCACTGATCAGCCATTTATCTCTTTTTTGCTATTTTTAGTTGGCAGTAGAGATGCATTGATTCATTGGCACAGCAGTATTTTCTGTGATGATATACGGCATTAAAATCTGTTCTGCTTGAATATTGCAATACATATTTTGTTGCAAGTGCAACATCACTTCAGTATGGTAACACTTGTAGGGGGTGTATTCTGATATACATGAACTAAAGTTGAGAAGGTATCATTAGAAAGTATGTAACTATACATATAGAGTCATGTCTTGAAGGTCAAGTTCACAGCTTAGTATTTTTTATTTTCCATTGTACTTTCGCTTTGGCTATATAACTTTAGAGCCTTTTGTGATTAAGAGATAAAACATGGTATTGAATGGAGTGAACTTTGTGTACTTGTGTGTATCATCATTGGAGTTAAAATTTGTGTCACATTCAGTGGGGGTAGGGTGATTATCTTTAAGGTCAAGGTCACTGCTCTGTATTTTAAGTTTTCCATCATACCATCTTTTCCACTCTGTAACTTTAGAGCTGTTGAGATTATGGAATATGTCCTACTATACATGTATGCATCATTAGCAGGTGTATCAAGTGCCCCAATGGAGGTCCTGCCTTTAAGGTCAAGGTCATGGCTCAATATTTTAAGATTGTCCTCACAGTTTACTCTCCAATAAATACTTTAGGCCCATGTCAGATTAGGGTAGAAGCTTAGTATGTATACCTTATAATTACAAGAAGGTGTCCAGCATAACACATCAGGGATTCCTGTCTTTAAAGACAAGTTCACAGGTCAATATTTTAGATTTCAATCACATTTTTCCATCTGAATCAAAGAGCTGTTCAATATAAATGGATGAAGCTTGGTATACATATATATTGTCAATAGAAAATATACTGTATTGCACTTTTGGGGTCTTATCCTCAAGGTCAGTATCACAGGTCAATATTTTAAGGCTTTGGTTTGAGATTTACTCAATAGAAGCAGTGTGAGATACAGGGATTAACCATGTTGCATGTATTCTTGTTCATTTTAATGCATCCATATATTAGTCAAGATTTTATATTCATAGTCAAGGTCACTGATTTTGGAATTTATTGATATGTATCAAAATTTGGATATTTTCTTGGATGATATACTGCATAAATACTTATTTTACGTCTCCCAGAATTTCCCACTATATACTGTGGGCAATGTACAGCTCTAGTATGCAGGGCAGAAAAGTTCAGTGAATTTGCATATTATCTTCTGAAATAAAAGAAAATATTAATTTGCTCTGATTGAACTATAAAAAATTAAGCTGCGATATCAAGTAGTGAAAATATGTATTATATCATATTGTACAACTTTGGATGACATTGTTTCTACAGGAATCTGCGTCTTACCTGTGAGATGCGTGGTATTGATCCAGTTGATATGGGTCCAGATGAACACCACTTCAAGCTGAGTGACCAGGAAATTAACTCTGCCCACCTGAAGGAGATTAGTAGGCTTAAGAATGAACTGACCAGTCTGCGTTCAGAATTGGATAGTATCAAGCTGAAGGTGAGGTGACCATACTGTGGCAAGGGAAATAAGTCTGGTTACAATAAGTCCTAGGGTACAAGAAAAATCAAACTTTTATTTCTAAACAAGAATTACATTCAGATACAGTAAAGAATATTGTCAGTTCATTAAATGATTAACAGTGCTTGATTTGCCTTATTGGTCATTTTATGAAGCTTTCATTTGTTTGTCGTTTTGTATGACCTGGATTTTAAGATTTTAAATAGGATTTTACTCTGGATTTATAGGTTACTGCATTTGCATGGGAAAATACGAACGAGGTTTTCTGAGCAATATTGCACTATGTTTTGAAGGCAGTATTGCTAAAAAATAAAACGAGTTCATATTTTCTCATACAGATGTTTTAAGCTTTTTATTATACACTCATTTTGCTTTCCTACAAGAGGTTGAATAATAAGAAGGGCACACTAAAAGAAACAAAGTAATTGATTCCAAAGTAGATACACAACTATAGTTGAATAAATACACAATAACTGTATTCATGTGCACATAGCACTGCCCAGTAATCTTTGAACTGGGTAGCATATCATGCACTCAGTAATTTGTTTAAAAAAGAAATCTTGTTTTGGTCTACTTAAAATTTATAGTTAGAGTCATATTGTGAATGGCTGTACCTTGAAACAACTTTTCCATTTGGTCTGGAATGGAGGTATTTTATTTTTCTTTTGATACAAGTAAATTGTACTTTTCTAGTTGGCTGGAATTATTAGTTGGGTCAAATCCATATGATGTACATGTGGCTAGAGTGACTGACCATGATGCAGCTGCACACATGTTTCTGTTTTGTCATTGATAGTTTGGGATCATAATGTGGGAAAAATATGAAATTCTTGTAATTGAAATTCTCAAGAAGACACAGGATTAAATATTGTTTGTTAGGGAATATTTAATTCATTTTGTTTAGGAGTGCAGCAAATTCTCCTTTGGAGTGTAATTTGTGGTGGAAGTGTAGTCTAAATTGCAGCACAATTTCACACTGTGGAACAAATTTTGGAATCCATGTCATTCTGATTAGCAGAAATAACTCAAAAAATACATTTTGAGGAAATTTAAGATGCAAAAAGGTAATACATTTATTGTCATTGTTATTACCAGCTATATAAGACATATATTTATGCCGTATCACTTACATGCTCTTTGTTGGAGGGACCCCAGCTATATACTTGACCTGTTTGACTTGCATTGCTACTACAACTCCAAACATGTTCTCAAAAAAGAAAAACAGGAAAAATTGCAGAGCAGCTGGGGTGTGACAGCCCATTTTGCCACTGGTTATAAGGCTTCTTTGTCATCTTGGCTTATTGACTCTCTCATTCTTGATTTTCTGCCAAAACCTGTCTTCTTTTGCAATTTTTTTTCAGATTTATTGTTTGGAGTTATTAGTAAAATGGTATATTTCTGAGGGTGACAGGATAGCCTTTGGCCTTAATATGCCTTTCCATGCTATTTTTATAGAACCTTGAGAGCACAGCTCATGGTCTGAACAATTCAGTCTGCAAATAGTTATGAACAATTATTCTAACTTATTTTTTAAATGATCAGAATGTTATTTTCAATACTGCATGTCTCATGTTTGTTGTGGACACTGTTTAGTTGTAAGTTTCATTTGTGACTCTATCAACTCATCCACATCTTCAGCTTCATGATGTCTACTTTCTAATGGACCAAACAGCTTGCTTAGTTCATCCATAGACAAATCTAATAAATCAACAGCTATGGCATCTGCTGCAGGAGCGTATATTGTTTGTTTACAATAAGAAGTAGTTCCTAACACACAATATTAATTTTAGACACATGGTGCAGTACGAAGCAGTGTGGTTCTGCACAGTTCAGACAATGTAAAATTAATGGAGAAACAAATGAGCATATAATAATACCAATAAATGATTTTGATGTTAATCTAGATAGACTTTATATTACCAAAATTTATTACATATTTCACAGTGAGTTACTTAAATATATCATTGACAGAAAAATGATACCACCACAGTGGCGATACCACTTTTATTGCCACAGTGGTGGTATCACTATTGTAGCTATTTTCTTTTCCCATTTAGGAAATATATCTGCCGTAATATATGTTATTCAGATCTGTAATTCCATATTTAGGCCCATTACATTTTTCTTCTGTTCCATCTCTCTCTCCATCAGGATTGACAGATCGTAAAATGTGTCAAGACTGTAAACCCTCTAGGATACAGTTATTTAATCAATAAGAAGGTGCCATAAAAAGATATATAAAATTGAACTCTAAACAACAAAATGAAAGCTTAGGGTATTAATTTCTTAAAATTAGTTTTCAATTTGAATCCTGCAAATTGTTAGGACTGTATGACGAGAAATTTCTTTATAAAAAATGCTTGGTTAAAATATAGTAATAAAATTGTTTCAGTATCATATCTAACTCTCAACACCATCATAATCATGTTTGAAAATGATGGAGACATTTGGCATTGATGAGCGTTGACTGCAAACTGAAATAAAGTGACAATTGCAAGTTGGGTACATTGTCTGTTACCAAACTAGACTGCAAACTTGCCAAGGTAGAAAATTCATGATTAAATGGAGAAATAAACAAAACAAAGATCAAAAATCCAAACTAGAAAACTCACAATAATAAAATGTTTTAACTAAAAATGTTACACTCTGAAATCTGTTGACATGGCAACTTTGTTATGTTTCTGCAGTACCCCCCACAATGTTCACTGTATGAATTTGTGCATAAAATGCATTAATGAAATTAAAAACCTCTAAATTTTCATTTGGAAGCAGTCATTCATTTGATAA
The DNA here is from genome assembly GCA_016617855.1 of Megalonaias nervosa. Classification (NCBI taxonomy): domain Eukaryota; kingdom Metazoa; phylum Mollusca; class Bivalvia; order Unionida; family Unionidae; genus Megalonaias; species Megalonaias nervosa. Next base: position 16,918 of record JAECUM010008403.1, on the reverse strand, counting down.
AATACAAAATTTGAAGCATTATTTGTACCAGCTAAATTTGTAAAAGGTCATCATCCTAAAATTACTGCAACTTTGGAACTCTTTATTGATGTAGTAATGCAGTCATTAATTGCATTAGCACAGAATGGAGTAAAGAACTATGCAAAATCAATGTATATTGCCTTAAAAAATATATATATAATAATGTAAAGAAATTTTGCTTTTGGAGTAAATATACTGAAATATTTTCCTTGTGAAGTGGAAACATTTTGTATTGTCACTCATGGCTTCACCAGTCATGACTATGCAATGTATCCCACTCCACTGTGTAATAGTTCTTTATATCTACTCAAAAAAACCATAGATATCCTCTATGTATTATTACACACCCCAAGGTATGGGTCCATCCTGCAGTGCATAGTAAGTTACTGATATTTTTGGTGCTTTTTCACTTGTCATGAATTGTCATAAAATTTTTTGATCAATTTTTTAAAATCATCATGTGACTATTACGAGGCTAATGGTATCATTAGTAATGAGTTTTGTGACTGATCAACAAATATTGTACATGTAGTATAAACTTTTAATTCTGCCTTGAATAGTGTGTTTTTCTAGTGGTTTTGGGGTTTTACACTTGTTGCAATATTTTCAATCACTGTTTTATTATACAAATGAAACTGAGTATTTTTCTTAGTATTTATTGATGACATTGAAGGTTTAAAGCGTTGTCTTTTTTGCTTTCAGTTTGGTATAGGTGATGATGATTACAAGAACCTGAAGTAAGCTATTCTGTGTTTTGTTTTCTCTACTCTCTGTTAGCTTGTAAAAAATTACCAAAGATTCTGTAAAATGTTTATATTAATTTTAAGAAGATCCATTTAAACATACCTCTTAAAGGATTCAGGGTTTTGGCTGGTTAGTGGTTACTATGCCAGACCCATGAATAGAACGGTTCAGGTTAGAATTCATCCCTAACCAGACTGAGCGAGTCTCTGATTTACTTGGAACTTTACCGAAATTGCCTAGGCACATTATAACCTTTCATGTGTTGATGTACCTTCAAAGACTAATCAGTCAGTCCATATTTTAGGCATTTTTGGCATTTAAGATTGTCATCTGTCTCGTAAAAACCCTGTCTGATAACATAGCAAATGAGTACTCAGTAAAGTTTCATATCAAGTAAATATTCAGTATAGTTTCATATCAAGTGAGTATTCAGTATAGTTTCATGTCCAGTAAGTATTCAGCATAGTTTCATATCAAGTGAGTATTCATAGTTTCATGTCAAGTGAGTGTTCAGTATAGTTTCATATCAATTGAGTATTCAGTATAGTTTCATGTCAAGTGAGTATTCAGTATAGTTTCATATCAAGTGAATATTCAGTTTCACATCAAGTGAGTATTCAGTATAGCTTCATATCAATTGAGTATTCAGTATGGTTTTGTGTCAAGTGAATATTCAATATAGTTTCATTTCAAATGAGTACTCAGTAAGTTTCATATCAGGTGAGTATTCAGTATAGTTTCATATCAAGTGAGTATTCAGTCAAGTGAGTATTCAGTATAGCTTAATGTCAAGTGAGTACTCAGTAAAGTTTCATATCAAGTGAGTGTTCATTATAGTTTAATGTCAAGTGAGTACTCAGTATAGTTTCATGTCAAATGAGTATTCAGTATAGTTTCATATAAAATGTGGACTCAGTAAGGTTTCATATCAAGTGAGTATTCAGTATAGTTTCATATCAAGTGAGTATTCATTATAGTTTCTTATCAAGTGAATATTCAGTTTAGTTTCATGTCAAGTGAGTATTCATTATAGTTTACTGTCAAGTGAGTATTCAGTACAGTTTCGTGTCAAGTGGGTATTCAGTATAGTTTCATGTCAAGTGTGTATTCAGTAGTTTCGTGTCAAGTGAGTATTCAGAATAGTTTTATGTCAAGTGATTATTCAGGATTGTTTCATGTCAAGTGAGTATGCAGTATAATTTCATGTCAGGTGTGTATTCAATATAGTTTCATGTCAGTATGACATCACATCATGAGCATACGATGGAATTTTGACATGAAGCTGTTAAGGAGCTTTCTGCACTATATATGAAAATAAAGAATACACATGTGCCTAGGTTACTCAGTTTATTAGCTCAGCACAATAAACCATTTGTTACCACAGCCCTGATTCATTAAGCCACAAAAGTTAATTTATGGACAGGTATATTGAAAGTCCAGAGCAACAAGAAGACAAAAATTTGCTTGCTAAAATTGTGCACAAAGCATATGAAAATCTTTGGTAAACATTTCTTTAAATTGCTGCCACTTCAGTAACTAACCTAGATCACTAACAAACAATATAATCAATTTCAGGCCTCCCTTCCAGGCCTATATTTTATATCATTCCCTATAAAATCCCTGTATATTTTTTATCCTTATATTTTTGCCCAATAATTTGTCAAAGTTTCTTATATCGCTATAATTTGGATGAGAGAAACATATACTAGCTTTTCATGTCTTTTTTAAATTGAAAAGTGTTAACAAGGACATGTAATGATTCATCATGATGGCTGTACTCAGTATATGACCTGCGTTTATGAGTTCCCAATGATATATATGCTTAAATTATTTTTTACATGATACGTGCAAGTAAATTTACATGAATTTGACAGAACTTGCTTATTATTTACCTCACTGGAAATTTGCAATATCGAAAAAGAGTTAATTCAAGAATACTGTTTTCTTTTACCATATAATTATTGCTTTTAGTTTGTGAGTATTTTGAATATGCAACTTTGAGATGAATTAATTTGTTAATAGAAAATTTGTAGCTCCAGTTGAAGAGTTATCTCCCTTAACACAGTCACTGCAGAAAACCACATTTCTGTTGAATACTTTTGTGTATAGAATATTATTAAAATCCATTGAAAGTTTGATACAAAATCACTCAATTATGTAGTTTCTCTTAAAGCTAACTGTGCTTAAGTGAAAATGGCACAATTGGCTGAAATTCATTGTTTCCTTTTGATGAAAATAAATGAACAAATTGTTCTGACAATTTTACAAATTTCTCTCAGGCCAGGTGAGAAGTCTATAGAAACATGGGCAGCTGTACGCAAGCAGCTGAGGGAGTTTACATTGAATACTCAGCAGCAGTTGGAAGATGAAAGGACACGACTGATGAGTGAAAATGAGGTGTTGAAGGAACAGTTACGGGAAAGTCAGAACTACATTGACATCCACCTTGCCAGGTTAGAATGTAATATATAAAAGAATGCTGTAGTCATCTGATCACTAATAGCAATCTTCATTGATAAGCTTTTGTCTCATGAGATAAAAAATATGAAACCTAATGGAGTTATAATTGATAGCAAACTTAAGAAATTGTGCAATCTGAGAGTCTTCAGATATTGTGCTTATGAGGAACATGACAGATCCCAAACCATTCTTTGTCTGTAAGGTGAAACATTTTTGTCATAGATATATTATATCCACAGCATCTACAAAGGTCTTCAGTATTTTCAATCTCTTTCAGCATTCCGTGTAATGGAAACAAGAACTTCAGCATTGTTAACATTGGAACAAAGAATGCCACAGTGAAAAGATTGTTTTTTTGGTCAGGATAAAGATAGTTTGTTATAAATTGAAGGAAGTAATGGTTGAATATCTTTGTAGTTGGCATGACATTGACATTTTTTTGAAGATGGTACATTATTTTTCTAATTATAAGGAAGCAGTTTCAAACCCCATGTTTTGGACTATTGCAGAGGCCTAATTTTGCTTTTTGGATTTGACAGGTACAAGCAGGAGGTAGTGAAGCTGAGACGCCTTCTGGGGTATGATGAAGACGGAGGAGTTGTTGCAGTCACAGATAGGAACACCAAGAGTAAAAATCGACGTCATTAATATCACAAACCCTAGTATCTGCTTATACAGTCATAATATAGACAGCTGATAGAAATAACACCCTGTGATGCCAGATTTTATCATTCAATTTTTATCTTTGTTTTTCTTGTATTTGCTCCTATTCTTTAATTCTTAAGAACACATTTTACTATCTTTGACAAGTTAAACAAGCAATCCTTGTTAAATACATTTAGAGTTATATTCTGTATAAGATAACTTTGTTGTATCATTATAATTTAGCTAAAATTTGTAACACATAACATGTGTATTTTGGTGTTGGTAAATTACAAAAGTCCTTATTGAATATGGATAGCAGTCTGGAACAATTCTTTGCCAAAATTAAAAAAAAAAAATTTCTTAAAAAATGAATGGCAACAATGAAACAATTTTTAAAGATGTTTACTATGTTTACAATTTCTTGAAATGTTATGATGAAATTTATGGACAGATTTCATTACTTATTTTAAATGAATAATGTGATGCACATTACGATTCAATATTTTAAGTATTGGAGTAGACTGGGCACATGCATTCATTAATGAGATTGAAGTATTTTTTTATGTTAGAATGAATTTGTACAGTGTAGTTGAATTTATTTATGCACCACAAAAAATTTACTTCATTTTTAAATAATCATTGATGATAAGCACTTAAAGTCAAAACAGAGTCAATATTCACATATGTTGTTCTGTTAAATTGTGATATTATTTTCCTGTATTTAGATGTCAAGAATTAAAATTACAACTGAACTTGCCAACCAAGAGTCAACAGTTGCAAGTTTGGCTGAATCACTTTCAGCTTGATAATACATAGCAAGTAGAAATAGCATTCAAATTGCATGGCATAATATTTTTATAAGGAGAAACGCCCAGAAAACTGCAGTAAATTTACTACACCAGATATAGTTTTATAGCAAATTGCAGCTTGATGCAGATCTCATTTTTTCACTGACTGGATTTTCATGTGCAGAAAATTTCCAACTAAACCAATGAAAATGATTTTTTGGAAGATGCTGAGGCTAGATTTTTACTAAGAACTCTGCTACCATGGCAATCTTCTATACGTTGTAATTTTTCACAAAATATCTTCTTGATATGCATTTTTTCACAAGGAAATAGTTGGTCATCAGCAAAAGAAGTTTTGTATTTGAATTGTCCTTTTCACCCTAGAGCCAAATGTATCATTGGCAAAATATATCAGTCGCAGAAAGCAGATCCATCTGTCTTATGTCATAGAAGTAATAAGAAACAAACAAACCAAATTTGCTGATTAAAGTTTTGAGCTGACATAGAAACCATAATGAACAAGAATGCTGAAGGTAATTTGTGACTTTAATCACTGTAGGTGACCTGTGATGTCCACAAGAACTGTTCATTATATTTAGCAATTACTGTGCATTTCTGTTTAGATTGTTTTGTGATACATTATTTTCTATTGTATCGACTGATTAAATCATCCCATCATGACAGCTGTTGAGTATGTGCATCTCTTTGATCTCAGGGTAAAGTTAAATCGTGCAGTCAAACTTCATGTTCTTCTCGCCTGCTACTTCCTGCAGTGAATGTCACAAAAAGGTGGTCACAATATCTGTCTGTCCAAGGTCAACTTCTTTGAAACATTTTTGTTTCAAAGAGCAATATCTCCTATTTACATCAAATGATCATCATCAGACTATGCCCACAAATGCATCGAAGGAAGGAATATCCCTCAAGATTGATGGCCAAAGAGCTTAAAAGATCAAGGTCACAGAGACCAGTTATTTAAGGTTAATAAATGGTTCAAGAATTAGATCTGGCATTTGCTAGTCATGAATGACTTGACATGGATAATATCGTTACTGGTGTGTAAATTCAAAGATCAAGGTCACAGAGACCAGTTATTTAAGGTTTAGATGGTTCAAATTTTAGATCTCACATTTACTTGTTATGAATGACATGACATGGATAATACCACTACCGGTGTGTAAATTCAAAAGTCAAGGTCACATTGGTCTGTTTCTGATATTATTTTGGTGATAGATGCTTTTATTGTATATCTTTGGAAAGGCATTAGACTTTTGACAAGATTAACCAATGTGCATGGCACTTCTTGGGATGAGAGATCAACACAGAGATGATCAATATCACAGCGTGAATATTTTGGGGGTGGGTAGGTGGGTAAATTGTCTTCTATTTCCGTACATCGATTGCTATCAGATTTGTCACATATTAGCACAGGAATCAAGTGTTTAAAAAGTCAGAGGGGTTGTATAGTTACTTATTGCTAGGGTTACAGAGACATCATCACAGGCATGATGATTTATTTACAGATTTGTAACTGCCAATCAGGCTGTTTGTATGTTTATTGATTTTCAGATGTGAATTGCATAATCATTTTATCACAGAAGTACAAAATGTACTGCTAAAATCAGATATGCAATATTTGTTATGTTGTAGTTTCTTTATGTTCACTTGTTTAGATTTTAAATTGTTGAAGTAAACAGTTTGTGATATGCTTCAAAACATTCCATCCATATCTATGCAAAATGCCATTTTTTATACATGATAAATAGATGACCATGTATTTATGAATAAATTGTATTTTTACACACACTTATTATTGTTTTGTTGTCTACCAAAATAAACATAAAACTAGGAGGGATATAGCATTTGCAGTTCCTTTTGCCTCTCCATAGTTTTGTTTGGTATGGTTTGTTGTTTTATGGCACAGTAACACAAGTTGTGCTGAGGCAGTTGGAGTAAAGTGCCTTGCCCAAGGACACACAACAAATTAAATTTTCCTCATTACAGCAATATTCAAAGTTTTTATTCCCCTGCCATATCTATGGAAGGGACATATAACGTTACTCTTATTCATCTTTCCCATCCTCCCACGCCACCCCACGCCACCACACCCCACCCCATCCCATCCCATTATGATCGTTCTGCTTGAATAATGTGTGTATTTCAGTCTTGTCCTCTCCATTTGTAGATCCATCTATCCATCACAGGAGGCTTGTTAGCAGGATTACACAAAAACTACTTCAAAAGTGACAAATTAAATTTTGCTAACACATTTCTGTTCATTACAGCAATGTTCAGTTTTTATTCTACTGCCATATCCATGGAAGAGACATATAATGTTACTCATCTTCATCTATCCCATCCTCCCACCCCACATCCACCCCACCCAACCCCATCCTCCCCCTACCCCACCCACTCCCCACCTCACCTCATCATGTATGTCACAAAGTTCAAGGTCATAGCTAAATATTTACAATTTACAGCACTCTTTAACTCTGGCTCTACAGCTTTAAAAACATTGAAATTAAGGGATGAACCATGGTATACTTGTAACATCATTACTAGAAGGTGTTTTGTATACCACATTTAGCTCCTGTCTTCAAGCCATTTGAGATTAAGGGAGAAACTTGGTATATTTATGCATCATCACAAACGATACGTTATTTATCACATTGTGAGTCCTATCTTCAAGGTCAAGGATATGGCTCAATATTTTTTGTTTCCATCACACTTTTTCTTGGGCTGTGTTCTTTTAAAGATTAAGGAATGAAACTTAGCATACCTATACATCATCACTTGAAGGTGTGTCCTGTTCTAGATTGGAATTAGAGATTAAAGGACTAAGCTTAGTATACTTGTACATCATATTAAGAAGTTGTGTCACATACCACACTTGGTGTCACATACCACACTTGGTGTCACATACCACACTTGGTGTCACATACCACACTGGGTGTCCTATCTTTAAGGCCAATGTCACGGCTCACTATTTTACATTTTGCACTGCACTTTCCCTTCTGCTTTATAACTTTGAAGCTGTTAAAGATTAAGGGATGAAACTTAGCCTACTTATTCATCACTAGAAGGTGCGTCCTGTTCCAGGTTGTGGCTGCTATCTTTAAGGTCCAAGTCACAGCTCAATATTTTGTCCAATCACATTTTTGTTCTGCCATTTAACTTTAAAGCCATCTGAGATTAAGAGATGGAACTTGGTGTACATATACATCATCACTATAAGGTGTTTTGCATACCACATTGGTTTTGTTTATATTTATGGTCCAGGTCAAGGTCACAGCTCAATATTTTATGTTCACCATCACAATTTCCCTTCTGCTCTATAGCTTGAAAACTATCTGAGATTAATCGATCAAACTTGGCTTTTTTTATACATCATCAGTAGACGGTAGGTAACATGTCCTACATTTAAGTTCAAGGTCATGACTCAGTATTGGGGCCCCGAGTGGCCAAGTGGTCTAAAGCGCTCACCATTATGGATCGCTGCCATCTCACCTCTGTCTGCTTGGGTTCGAGTCTCGGATTCAGCCAATGTGGGTATGTGAGAAAGCTTGCTAGTAACTTCTCATGGGTTGGTGGTTCTATCCGGAGTTTTCCCAGGTTCTTCCTCCACCATTTATACTGGCCACCGTGTATAGCCTATCTTGTGCTGAAAAATGGCATTAAACCTACAACAACAACAGCAACAATGACTCAGTATTACACAGTTTTGAGCATGCCTTCCATTCTGCTTGAGAGCTTTAATCCTGTTTGAGATAAGGGATGAAAATTGGTTTACTTAAACATTATTACAATTGGTTTATTGCTTACCACATTGGGTGTCCTATCTTGAAGCTCAGGCTCATAGCTCAGTATTTTACATTTCAGTTGCACATGACTTTAGATTCAATAACTTTCAAGTTGTTCAAGATTAAGAGATAACACTTAGTATGTTTGCACTTAAGTACTTGAAAGTGTGTCACATTTCATATTGGGGGTCATATTTACATGGTCATGGTCAGCCTTTTATAAAAAATTTCAGTGACACTTTCCCTTCTGTTGTATAACTTTAAATCCATTTGAGATTAAGGGATGAAACATGGTATATTTATACATCATCACTAAAAGGTGTCTTTTACCACATTGGACATCCTAATTTCAAGGCCAAGGTCATGGCTCAGTATTTTACATTTTAATTGCACTTTCCTATCAGTTTCTTCATTTTTATGTCATTTGAGGTTATGACATGAAGTTTGGTTTACTTGTATGTCATCACTAAAAGGTGTATCACATACAACATTTGGGGATGTTCCCTTCAAGGTCACGGTCACAGCTCAGTATTTTGTTTTCCATTACAATTTCATTTTTATTCTATGTCATTAAAGCTGTTTGAGAATAACCAACTTATTTCTTTACATATGTCATCAATAAAAGGTGTGTTGTGTATGACATTGAGGGTCATATCTTGAAAGTCAATGACAGTCTTGTATGTTTGAATTTAAACATTACACTGTCCTTTACACTCTGTAATTTTAGAGATGAAGGGATGAAACATGGTATAACAATATATCATTAGTAAAATGTGTGATGCAAAGTATGTTGAGGATCCTTTCTTCAACGTCATGGTCACAGGTCAATGCTGCCTTATGCTTTCTAGCTTAATTGCTGTTGAAGAGAATGTATAAAGCTTGGTGTACTTGTGTATTGTGACAAGTAGATGTGTTGCATTGCATGTTGGAGGTCTTCTTCTCAAGGTGACAGCTCAATATTTTCTAATTTTTTTTACTTTTTATCAGAAAAGCTGGGATTGACCATGGTATGTTTATGCTTCTCATTTTGATGACATCTCATGTATCACAGTCAAGGTTTTATCTCCAAGGTCAAAATCACTGGTCAATATTTTTAACACATTTGTGCACTTTTCCACTGAAGCTTTGTAAAATGTGCAATGAAAATGGTTACTGTTGATGTCTGCCCAATAAATTTGCAATTCTCTCTTAAAGGTCATAGTTTCATGACTGAACTTTTATGTCCTCACTAGGGTGGGTGGGGGACAAAAATTCATTGAGTTTGTTTAATCAAATATCAAATAGCAAGCCTGTCCCTCAAAGCAATAGGTATAACTGAAATAGCCAAGGAAGGTTATCTATGCATGCTTAACAGCAGCACTGGAAACTCAGTGCTGGTATCACACAACATTGATAGTCACCTTTAATCATGTTATGTTCTTCACATTGGAACTAAATAAGATGCTGATGTCAGTTATGATCATTGTCTTCCCTCTTTTGATAAATCTAGATGGTTCATCAGTCAAAGCAAAATATTCAATATCAAATATACCATGACACTGTATTGGAATCTGAATACATTTCTTTTCCATTTTATGACTATATGGTATTAAACTAAGTAACAGAAAAAAGCAAAAATGCAAGTTTGTAAGAATTTATTTCTCTAAGTTACAAAATGAAAATATAAGAGAAACTTAGAGTATTGTGAATTAAATCTAAAACATTCTTTGAAAGTTCTGTCACAAGTCCAAAAGAATCAAGTGTTCCAAATAAATTCCAGGTCTTGAATGTGCTGATGTACCAATATCCTTGAATATGCTGAAGTGCCAGCAGTCTTGATACATCAAAATGGCATTGTCCAAAACTCCTTTGAATGAATTCACAATAGTCCTGAAATGTTGCTTTAATCCATTTATATGAGCATTTTGTAATTCCAATAAATAGTTTTAATACATGTTTCATTTTAAATTAAATCTAAACACAACATTAACACATCTGCAGACTTATATTAAATAAACAATACTAGCATATAGAAATTAGGAAAGAAGTGATTGTCCACACTGTCCTTATATACACCCTATGGCTCTATGCTGAAATATTTTCCTACTCGGTCTATGTTGCCATACTTCCCATGTGACATATTTCACAATGCATCTCCATGTTGCAACAGGTCCCACCTGACTTAATCATCCAGTGGGAAATTACCCCATACTTGTAAACAGGTTCATCAGGTTCATTATTAAGACTGAGTTTAATCTATTTATAGCTCAATGTGATCCACAGTCATGGGGAAACAGTTAATGACACAAAATAGATACACATAACAACAAAATAGATATACATAACAACAATAACAATCTCTAGATTATTATGATTCTTCTCACTGATAAACATCAAAATACATGTAGTATGAAATCCAACTGGCCATACATAGTATCCTGTTAAAAAAATAGTTGAATTCAATCATTCTGGTGGTTAGAAAAAGAGCTATGTCGTGTATTACTTGGATTATAATAGTTGAAATCCAGAGCCAATGAATTGTGTTAGAGTTACTAATATTCTTAAAAGTAAGGCATTTTTATTTGCATCTATCTAAAAATTAAATTAGGCACCATTATATACTAAAATTTCAAACTGCTTTATGTTCTTATCCTTAGATTCAAGTTGCCCTACCCCTCAAAATAAATAAATAAATAAAATGAAGCAGTAAAGCGGCTGTTTGTATTAAGCAATCAATTTTCTTGCCAGGTGGGATTTATCTTGACACAAATAAGATTCCCATAACATAACTTTAACAGTTTTTCAGTCATATCGCTATGATGTCTGCAGTGTGACAATTTATAGTGATGTCTAACACTGGGGCATCATGCTGTGAACATGTAGCATCATGTCCCACCCAGTCACATTATCCTGACACAAGGCTGACCAGTCCTAGCACTAACCTCTTAATGCTGAATGCCAAGCAAGGCAGCTGCTAATACCATTTTGATAAGACTTTGGCTTGACTCAGCCAGGGTTTGAACCTGTGACCCCCCCCCCCAATATCCAACGCAGGCTCTCTAACCAGTAGGCCACTGGAGTGGTTGTTATGATGATGTAAAGTTACTGGAGAATAAAGGTGTATATAATAAGTAGTAGTTTAAAATATAGCATTTTTTAAAATGAATTATTAAAAACATGAGAGCAATAAAAATTGCAAATCCAGTTCTAGTCATTATGTCAGACTTGATGCTTGTTCCTTTGCTTGAATAGGCATATTACAGTCAGGTAAAATATCTTTAATCACTTGACTATTTTGTTTGGTAAATTCCGTCATCACAAATTTTACAAGTATAAAAATGATACAATGGAAAAAGTTATGAAATGCTTTTTAAATCAGGCAGGTTTGTATTTTGTTATTTTACGTAAGCTTAAAATATAATGAGAATAATTAATGTTTCCTAAACTTTTGTTTGTTTTTGAGAAAGAGAGATGAGCAGATCTAAATAAAAATTCATCTGAGAACCTCAGCAAGGTGTTTTCTCTTTTCTATGTCACTCCATATCTTCAGTCTATATTATAAGCCTTGAAGTAGATACATTATGGGTGAAAATTGTTAAGTGTGCATAGATGATTAATATGGGAATTTAACTTTACAGCAAATATGGATTTGTTTTGGGTCTATGTGAATTTAACATTAGCATTCATGGTCAGTTTTGGATGGTATGGATATCTGTGGGAATTGCATTATTGGGCATTAGCTTTTGGGGAATTTAATATTAGTGGTTTATGTGACTTTATTGGAGTTTCATATGGATGTTATTGGAATTTAACATTATGGATGGTACCATGGCCCTCTTTTGGGACTTTGCATTGCTTTTAGGAGGCTATATCATCCTATAGGAATTTAACACTACTGATGTCACTCAAGCACTCTGTGGGAATTTATAACAGGAAGTATAGACTGGCAAATCTATGCTAATGACAGAGAAGAATCGCAATGAAATTCATTAGTATTACATTGTCTTCTCAACTGCTTTTAAGGATATCAAAATTAAAACCTTGAAAACATTTGTAAGAAGGAGGTTAAAAGTTCTACATTTGCTGTGAAGTTTATATATGGCATAACCAAGTGGTATTGTTACCAAGAGAAAATAGAGAATACACCTAACACCATACAAGGACTCACTTTGACTGGCCAATGCCCGTTCAGACTGACCAACAACAATTATGACTCGCCAACACCTACATTTACTAACCAACATCCAGTCTGACTGACCAGCACTTATCATGACTTACCAGCACCTATTTTGACAATGTCCAGACAAATAATGATGCAGTTTGGAAATGTTACCCTCTGACATACTCGTTAGATGGAAATTTAGATTCTATATGTAGATGCGACATCATGTAACATGACATCTTTGTAACGTGAAAAGTACCAATGTAATTCCTATTCTATATTCAGAAGAGACACCATGTTGCTATCTTTTAGAACTTGTAAAGCACATTGGAAATTCCAATGTATGATTTTATATTTGAGTGTATTTTTAGGACTTGGAAAGCCTAACAGCAATTTCATTTAATTTATATAGAGCAGTTGAAAAGTTGACCTTATTCAGTTAACGCAACTGCAAAATTGTCTAAATTTACATAGTCCAAAACAAACTCTTATCAAAATTTGGCATAAAGTCACTATGTATATTTCTGTTTTCAATCGCTGCTTCTGTTATGTCTCAAAAAGGCGATATTGAGGAATGCGACAGCAAAGCATTGGAAATTATGTGATGTGTTTTTCTTCACAGGAGTTTCAGATGACAGCAACAAAATTCGATGAAATGAAGAATACATAGAAGAGCTTTGGAGATCTGTACAAGTCAGAAAGAAGAAGAATCTATTTTAATAGAACAAGAAGAGAAGATGAATTAAAGAAAAGAATATTGCGACTGTCAACGATGTACAGTTTGAGACGAGTGAGCATGGTGTGTCTTCCTTAATATCGTGACCGAACTGAAAGATAAGGGAGCGTTATATTGAAACTCTTTTTCGAAAGCCTAAGAGAGAAAGACCTACATCTTAAAAAAGCCTAAACCATCAACAACAGCCATTAAAAGAACAATAACAAAGATGATGATGCCATCGAAGTTGAAATCAGATGAGGCAATGAATTTAGGCCGTGACAGCGCATGACGAGGGGTCTGTGATTTTCTTTGGACCATATTTAAGCTTCCCTTTTCAGAGCCACTCATAGCTCTCAGAGAAGAGGCATTAATCATGGATTGCCAAATTACCCCCCCCCCAAAAAAAAGAAAAAAAAAAGGATGTGTGTTTCTGCATATGTGTGCGAATGAAGGAAAGCTTTCATGCTCTTAATAATAACACAAAAATATTATTCACACATAAACATGAGGGAAGAAGGTCGCAAGAGAATACTAAACAAAATAAAAAAAAACCCCATTGGATTATGACGTATTTTTTGGCATACTCGCGTAAAAAAAAAACAACAAATATTTTTCAGCATGTTATTTAACAAATTATCCTAAATCGACTGCCGCTGAAGATAACTTGTCAGTGTCATTTTTTGAATTTCTTTCAGGGAACTTCCCATTTCTTCTATTTTTCCTCGTTCTCCTTGTTTTCTTCTTCCACTTTCCTTTTGAACTGTGGACAGCTGGAGGACCAATATCCTTGCAAGTGTCACACAAAACAATCATTTTTACTTTTGCCTCAATACCAGGTTTTTGACGACACTTGGTATGAGCGGTTGCTTTTCTTAGGCTTAACGTACACTGGTGCTCAATGCCCATTATCTTGACGTAAGTAACACGTATCTTCACTTTGTCTCGGAACTGGTTTTCAATCTCCGCAGATGTCTTTTTAGACGCCATATGATTTAAAATTTTCATTCAGTCTTTGGGCATAAGTCTGATATTTTGCTAGTCTTCGATCTAAATTCGTTAAAGGTCCAGGTCGTACTAAGAGATATATCCGTCTTACGTTGGGTTTCTAGTGCGAGGAAAAGAGAAAGTACAATGAACAAATATATAGGAGACAACAAGCGAGTCTCATCATAAAACGCTCACACTAAAATTTATCGAGAAGACAGAAGTCAAGCGACGACTTCAACATTCTGTGTCGCGTAACACGAGGAGAGAAGTGTAAGCACAATTGCATTTTGAGGATGGCATGATTGATCCATGTGCATATCCACAACAAATATTACCAACGCCAAAGAGTCCGTATCGTCCAAGAGTGAACGTTGCATTGCATCAATCAAGATTTATATCCATATACAACATGCAAACAAAATAAACTAACAGAAACAATTCGAACCACAGCCTACACTTTAAGTGGCATATTAAAAAATGTGAAGTTAGAGTTGAACCGACAGTGTCAGACTAATGACTATGATCGGATGCAGTTTTCCATCACTCACCGCAGTTTCAGTTGTCTCGTCGAATGGAATTTAGCAAACCCGAGATCATCAATAAAATATTTAAAGACGCTATTAATATGAACCTAAGAAGACAATTCACTGGCAAAGCCAATTACAATAATTAACACTATTTAAATAAATAATTTTCCGTCCATTTAGTTAGAAAATACTGAGAAAAGTAGCCAGTAGAAAAGAAATTATATTCTATGCAATCTGAATAAAATCAGACCCCACTGTCCTACGTGAAGATCTGACATCGACCGCTTAAGGGTCATGTTCTGGTGGCCTTTGAATTAGCCAACGTAATGCAACTTTCAAAATTCTGAAAGCGAATCAGATAGTTCGTCACACATTGATGCTCTTGAGCCTCACTGTTCAGTCATCGAAACGCTAGATATAAGACTTCCTCTTATTGGCTGATAATATTAGCGATTCTCTGCTACTAGCATAGGTCACCAGAACTTGACCGCCAAGCGGTCGCTGTCAGATGTTCACGCAGGACAGTGGAGATCTGATTTTTATCAGATTGAAATTATATGTAAACTTGTTTTTATAGCAATATTTGCCCATTTTTAAAAACTTTCTCTTGTAAAATGTTTCGTTTTTATAACATTTAACTCTTAAAGATTAAACGGAAACTAATATTTGACAAGTTTATTGAAGATTGTTTTTGAGTTTGTACAATTTGTATATACTATGCAGCGATATTTTGAAGTTCTTCCTTTTTGCAATTTAACTTACATTCTGCATGGAATGTTACAAACGTGTAAGTTTATAATCAACGGGTTTCTAAAATACTTAATATAAGTTTCTTTAAATACCGAGCTCAAAGTCCAAACATGTTAATTAGATAAGCAGGCGTAAGCACGTGCTAACATGTAGTTTGTTTTATTCGTCTGTGTTTTCTCACTCAAGGTCGCACACAGTAGCTTACTAAAGAAGGGGGGGGGGGATGACGGGGATGTAGCCCCGGGTGCCAGAGGTCTTGGGGCGCCAAGACCCTTTTGGGTTTTGGGTATTGATAGTCGCCCCGGGCGCCATTTACCAATAATACGCTACTGATCACATAAGGGGGATACAAAGGGTTTATGAAACTGCATGAACACATTATTGTTCTATGATTTATGTATTTCGTAATTGAATAGTTATATATCCATCTTTACTGTAATGTGCATCAAATCACATGGTGCAAGTCAATTATTGTAGATACAAAAATTTGTGTCAGCAAAAACGTCAGCGATAAATTTGTGAAAGAAAAGTTTTTTCCTTCAATCTATTTAATTTTAAATGTTGCTAAAATAAAAAATGAATATTAAGAGGTTTAAAAAATTTCTTATATGAAGCTAATTCTTTTCATTCAAACAAACAGCCAATGCCAAGAAAATTATACAGCTATTGAGAATCATTTTGATAGTGCATTTAAAATATTTTGTCGATAATCACCATTAAATAAGCAGATCTGCTGAAATTCGATTTATAAGGGAGATTTCAAACTGTCATGTGTGATTGAAAGTCGCTAGCAATCCTTCGCCTGAAGCTGTCGTTTCAACTCGAACATAGAATCAAGCACGTTAGTGGTAAACCAGGTAAAATTTCTGTGTGGAAAATTAGGATTTAGACAAATCTTTGATCTGAAAGTGTAAGTAAGAGTACGTTTTGGGGGGAGATTTTTACAAAGTCATCATGCTCGAGGTTGAATACGAAAATATTTCTTGGGCGATACAGTGCGGGTTTCACTTTTAAATGATTGTGACTCTATCAGTAGAGGTGATGGGTACGCATCAATCATCTCATTTCCTTTCATGTTGACACTCGCTCACGATATAGAATTTAAATAATAATAATAATAATAATAATAATAATAATAATAATAATAATAATTATAATATTAATAATAATAAGTTGAAGATGAAGAAGAAGGAGAAGGTGAAGGTCTTTCTTGTACGAGAGTGAAATAGTCGGTACAAAAGCTAATCTCTCTTGTGGCTCTCAGATATTTACATAAGTAGTAATAGGGGTTACCGTAGCGTCAATGGGAATTAGCATTACAGACCCCACCCCACCCC
>JAECUM010008401.1:0-32641 GCA_016617855.1 Megalonaias nervosa | reverse complement strand
GTTACAGCAAAATCATTATCCTGGATGATTACACAGAAATGCACCAACAACGTTACCGAAACCCTAAGAAAATTCCATATGGCAAAGTTCGATGAAACTTTTTACAAGATGCATCCTTGGTGCACTAGTACAACACTGGTATCTCCATCAGAGTTGGCGTCGTTTTTATAACTGCCTTTGTTCGCTTCGCATATTAACTTGTTCAACGTCGTCAGTGTGATATTGTGAATGTCCGGAGCCTCGTGACGACCACTGCCAAGGAATTTTAATCCTTTGGAATTTTGCTCAGATATTCGGATGATCATATCTTCGTGTTAATACTCGACTGCACAATTTCTAACTTCGTGGAAAATATCTATGGAAGAACATAATTTAGGGTATTCACGCGTATGGCAATTTTAGAGTCTTTTGAAGTGATCAATTGTTTACGTCGTTGTATTTCCTCGTTGAAGGATTATATTTCTTACACGCCTGTGGGAAGACAGGCAGCTTTCCAAGTTGCGTAACTGTCTGCCTTGAACACCAACGAGGCATTCGCGGGAGGACTTCCAAAGACATCTCGTCTCATACTCTGGCAAGATGGACTATTCGCACAACAGCGCGAACGAGATTTCCAGAGAACGGCTTGGCGGAGATTAAATAGCGAAGTACATCATAATACAAACTATTGTTCGCCGATAGAGATATGAGGTATCTATCTCAAATAAGGAAGCATTTGATAAGATTCCGCATACAATGCGATTTTGTTGATGAGACGGTCCGAGGATGATCACACGGATAAAAGTTGTCATGTGATGCTATTAAATGCGATGTTGATATGCAAGGGGAAAAACAATCACATCAAAATTGTCATCGATAGTTTTGGACTAACTACCATATGACGTGAACGTGGTTACTATTGTTGTAATACAATAATATCGAGTTCATAATGTGTTTCCTATCTATGAGAACAAAAATCAAGGACACAGTTACAGTCAGACTGGCCAACGGATTATTTACCGTCAAAGACCTAAGTATGGGGGGCCCTGATGTTCACAGGCGACAAACCATCCACTGGAGTTGAAAGGTGACAATTCTGACACGCTACGCAAGTCGATAACAAATTTTTCTGATATTCCTGCTTCGTTAAGAAACCTTGCCGGATTTCCAGGCGCTGAATATCCAGAGAAAAGTATATTCGCGGACACTGCGACCGCTGAACTGGAAAGCGGCTGAATATACGGCAGAATAGTTGTCATCGGCCCACGTCTGGAGAAGAATATGACCACCACACCTATAGTGCCTGTTCTCGACAATATCTTGAATATAAAAAAAAAAAAATCAGCAGATCTACGACATACTGTCAGTTCGATCCATGATCTAAATTCGTTATCAGGACCAGCTGTAGCATAACGAACTGAACGCTGGGTCGGCAGTGATGGAATGAAGAGAAACAATTGTATTCAGATGATAAAGCCCTCTGGGGGAAGTCCACCATGGTGCGCTAGCCTATCAAGGAATAAAGTCTGTGAAAAATGCATCACCAGCGCCAGGAAACCTTAGTGTAATTTGTTACTAAATGAAATACTAGTAGTTAACTATATGCGATGGATTCCATATTTGCTACGGTGTATTATAGACTACTCATTGCCCGCCTTTGACCAGTTAGCAAACGCGAACTATTTCTAGACGGGGTTGAAATTCCCAATGCAATTCACAAGGCCGATATATTATTTCTGGTCGTGGACAATGTCACGCTTATATTAATCGATGTTGCCAGTCGATACAAACAAGACGAGACGTTCAGGTCGAAAGATTCAAATAGTAACGCAGACGTATTTGGTGTATTTTGGAACGCAATCTACTAATATGTCCACAACATGTACACGTAGATTCGGGTAAAAACAATTTTCAGAGCAGTGTCTGTGCTGATGAAAAAACATTAACTACAAATACGCCGAAGACATGTCAGTGTTCACCGCAATAGGGTCATCAGTGGACGATTTAACTGTACACTCGCGAAAGAATTTTTGGTCATTAGTACGTAAAAAAATTAAAACTATGCAAGTAATATATATATATATATATATATATATATATATATATATATATATATAATACAAATCATATGGTGAATAACATCACTTTCAAGTGCACTGGATCCAGCAAGGGATCACGTATGTCAGGGATTGATTAAGATAAATGCAATAAACTGACAACGAACAGTGCAAAACTAGTATCTAACTAGCCTGAGCGCTTTCTACTCTTAATGAGTCTTTTTCAAAGGCATATACAAAACATAGACAAGACAAACAAATCAAACAGAAAAACCGTAGTGTTTGCAAAACTTTACATGGCTGTTTCTACAGGAATTAAACCTCCAAATGTATAATGTTTCAACAAGTTTATATCAACTTGTTGCTGATACTGGATATTATTTGTATTAACCTAGAAATCGATGGCTAGGAAAAGATACTCGCTATATATCAAATAGGATTGTATACATATAGACCTCACGGTTCTGATCTAGTATGTGATGTATGCATAAAGACCTCACAGTTCCGATCTAACAGTTTTTATCTAAAATATGATGTATGGATAGAAACCTCACGGATTCGATCTAAAATCTGATTTAATAACAATTGCTGGATCTTAGATATAACAGACTATGAATACTCTATAGTATTTAATTTTGTAAAACAGTTTAATTTGATTCATCTGTAATATTATTTATCACATGATTTGTACATAATGCTTTTATTCAGAACAGATTATTAATGTATAATTTGTGTGTGTTACACAACTAGTACATGTTGGCATAGTCACTAGTTCATGCAATCATTATAAAACACACAAGATGCAATAACGCACTACGAAAATCCTACGCAAAATTTCTTTATTCCGCTGCCAGCTAGCTCTATGATAAATATGTTGCGGGGTTTTATTTTCTAGGAAACAATCAGCGACCTGGAAATTATGTAATATTCAAATAATTTGCAGATTGAAAGTAATCTAAAACATCCAAACTAATCTTAGAAAAAGAAAATTACAAACCTGAAAATCGAAGACGTTATTTTCTCTCAAATCATCCCTAAATATATAATGCGGAAAAATTACTTTGTAGAGCACGAAGTCATTATATTCTTTTATGTTCTGTACATTGCTAAATTTATACTGTATCCAGCACGAAACTACCAATTGTCTTATATTTGCAGCATCATGAAGCTCGCTTTGGTTTTTCTAGCCGTGCTCTCCCTTGTTCTCGCTGGACCCGTGGAGGAGAAGAGATTTCTTGAGTTTCTCCACCGTATGTCAATTATTTTTCAAGTTTATTTTTGTCGTTTGCTTTTATTGTGTTTTGTTGGCGTCTTTCTCGTTTTTCTTATTTGTAGTTTAGAAAGGTATTGATGCATTTTGTATTAAACATTGTCCAGTATAATTTTGATTATCTAGTGTCATAGAGATTGTAGATAAGTTTAAGTATTGCCTTGCAGGACCTCTCTCTCTCTCTCTCTTTCTCTCTCTCTCTCTCTCTCTCTCTCTCTCACACACACACACAGTCATCAATCCCACTGTGAAATACTCACACAAATAGATTAACCTAGGAGACTTCTGAAGGAAATGAATGGGACTAAGATCCACCACGAGCGACATTAAAAACATTCGCGTTGAATATTTAGTGCACGCAATCTGCTTATTATCTTTACCAGCGATTAGGGAACTGTACATGATGCTTATATTTTGTCACACCCGTGTTTCAATATTCATTGAAGTTATTCTCCTCCATGTAATAAAATGTGTTTATTTGCATGGGATTACATGCAAACGCTAATATCGCTTGTTTTGAAGGATACACTTTTCACTGATTGTTACCAAAGAAACGTTTGCATTTTTCCTTAACAGAAACACAAGTAGACGAAACATTTACGATCTTAACAATAGAACGTTTGTAAAATACACTTTAGAAATAGAAAATTAGCACACAAGTCCAAACATTTTGATGATGTATCGAAAGATATGTTGTTGTTTCTAAAGATTTGTCCACGCCATGCTTCAATAACAATACATATACAGTACCTGTAATCGGAAAGATATGATAAGGTCATGGTCTTCATTTGGAACAGACCATGTGTCGGCTAAATTTTTTGGATAGTTTATTAATGGCATTTAGCATATATTTAGCATTTAAAGTGGAATGTTTAACTTTTAGCTTAGCATAAATTTTTGTGAAAGTATGTGATCAATAGAATCCTTAAATATTCCTCAAGATGTAGTTAGTTTGCTCGCTGAATTGTATAAAACAATCTATACCAGCACCTGACATACAAAAAATGTTATTTTTCTGCCAATTTCTTTGTCATGTACGAATGTGTTAGATTCATTTTGTACTCTCTCTCTCTCTCTACAGTCGATCAGTTGGTTAAACAGCTAGAGACTGTGGTCCACAGTGATATGGGACATGCTGCGTGTGTTACCGCCTGCCATGCGATCGCCGGTCCTCTGGGTTTACTCTGTGATGCCGCTTGCACCAAGTGAGTCACTTCACATATTTTACTAAACATGAGTTCCGTAAAGGACGAACCATTTCATTTGTTAGAGGGTTGGTGGTGGTGGATTGGGGGACTGGAATTTTCTTTTGAATCTGGAATTTGTTTTTATCTCAAGATAAGTATTGCCAACTAATACAATGGATATATTTGCCAAGTTTTTATATTATGTATTAACTAGTTTCTAATTATAAAAGAAAAACATGTACTGAAATTCCGTTGGCGAAAGATTGAAATAACAAAATAAATGGATTCTCCTCTTATAGTATATCATTTGTCAAAGCGTACTAAATTGGCGCGTGCATCTAATAGACTCTTCCTTCCGATACAGAAAATGGTCATGTAAATTTACTTACCTAGACAAACTACATATTATTCTTATCATCAAGCATACTAAGGGATCTGATACAATTTAAACTAGTCGATAATGGTAACCCTACAGATCAGCTTAGTGTATCGATCTTTCCACATCTCGTTCCCAACAAATTAGTGAAAACCATTGTATTCCTCATTTCACAGAAACAATAATGACATATTAGATACAATGGAGATTTGTATGTACTATTTGATGTAAACACACACACACACACACACACACACACACACACACACACACATTATTCATAGGTATACAAGGCATTGGGTGCCCACTTAACCCACGAATAAGAGCCACAATCCTTACAAGTAAATTGAGAATCATTCAAATCTGTTGTTTATGTTACACTCTAAATTCTGTTGGAGCGTTCTGTCATGTTTGTACACTACCCCCACCCCAACATTGTTCACTGCATCAATATTTGTATGAAATGTGTTGACGAAAGTAGAAATATCTTCATTTTCAGATGAAAACATTGATTAATTTGACGACATTCACAATCTGAATTATTATATGCACGATCTGAATTTGTAAAACAATGGCTGCCTGAAAATTATCGTACGAAGTCATAACTTTTTATTCATGTAGTAATGTAGCCATTTAATTATATGACCACAGAATGGAGAAACAAATTCATGCAAAACAAAGGTTATGAGCAGATATAAGGAAATAGTTCATTCGTAAAGTGAAAACAGTTTGTATTGTTAGTGACAATACAATATTTCCACTTCATTCGTGAAATATTTCTTCATATCTACTAAAACAAACTTAGATAGCCTCTACATTTTTATCCTCTCACTTATAAATGGCAAACATCATTTTTGTTTGCAGGGCCCTTGCCGCTGTTCCAGGAGGCAGAAAGTGATGTCACCATTAGATATTAGACACCGATACTGGAAATGTAAATAACTTTCAATAATTTTCGGTATCTATTATATTGCCGGATTCACGAACAAACGACGTCAGACTCCGTTTTCCTGTGAATCTTAAATATATAAAGTAATTATTGAAGACGAAAAGCGCTGCAAAATTCAACATTTGCATATATTTATTGTACGTGTAGGTATATTGTATTATCCCGAGAAAGATGATGGATGTAATTAAATATAATCAAATAAATTCATCAATATGGTATCAGTCGGGATCTCTGACATAACGTAGATCTGAGCACACCAATGTGAGGTCAGAAACTGTTGACTTTTCAGTTCGCCAGTCAAGATGCAGAATCATATTGTGATATTGTGCCTAATCATGACGCTTCCAAACCCGAAACGTGTTTTGGGATTGGTTTGGTGCTTTCACAACACAAATAGGTCATTTAGTACCGAGGCAATTGGAGTAAAGTACCTTGCCCAGGGACACACCACGATAGTTGACCCAGGCAGGTCCGATAACAGGATTCAAACCTGCGCTTTCCCCGGGTGAATACAGCACGATAACCACAGAGCCACCGCGGCTCCTCCGAAACGTGTGTGCGTGTTATTTATTGGATAAACTATTTATCCAAAGTAATGCGACCTCCTTGCTAGTACAACTATATAAACAAAGTATTTTATCGGATAGGCTCGGATGTAAAAGTGGACCAGGAAATCCAAAGATCACCAGAACACCAACCGTTATCGTCTCCCATCAGACCATCTTAGTAGAATTAGGTCTCGAGTTTAATAATACTGATAAATAAAGTTTAAATTATAATGAACCAAAGTTATATGGCAAAAATTTAAATTTCTTCATCAATCCTTCGATGGTATACTTGTACATTTCTTTTAATATGAATTTTGACCTAAGCAATTATTTCAAACAAAATCTCTTTACTTTCAGTCGGTTCATATAATAATATCCTTGTTATGTGTTGATCGATAATACAAACTTCCCAAGATTTTTGAATTAGTCAACACGAAATTAGAATCGAATATATGTGTCTTAGTTATGCTTTCAGATCGTACATAGTTTATGAATGAAATGTCATATTTGCTACCATGATACTAAATTTATTATGTTAGTAATTATTGAGTGGATACATGTATATTTATATAGACTGGTATATACATACATACATGCTTGCATCAGCAAAGAGACCTATCATTTGATAATACTTTCATAACCGTATCAACATTTCATAAATTCAAAGCTTATTACTATAAATGAACAGTTCTTCTCAAATCCAAAAGGAAAAAGATAAACAGCTGAGAAATGAGGTCCCTACCTTGTATCAAATTTAAACATGAATACTTTTATGTATCAATAGGATAGCTGATTTCAGGACGCAAAGCTGAGAGGTATGAAAATACGGCATCTTGTTTGATTTCTTCCTTTAATTTTCAGATAGACGGATATCATTGATTGCATTACTGACCGCATTTGGCATCTCCTCCAGTAAAATCGGTTTTCTAAATCTGTTGACTTAACATGAGGAAATAAAGATAATATAGCAAGAAACGTTGTACTATTTGTATCATTAACATTGTCGCGACACTTGCTTTATCCCTTTTCTTCCTCTCTAATATCCTCTTTCTTCCCTTCATGGTCGTCCGCAGGAATCATTCCAGCCAAAATCAAAGATATATACCTCTGACGCCATGCTTCATATCTCATCTCCCTTTCTCCTTCTTATCTGATTCTTCTACCCCATTTATCTCACCCTTCTTCTTCTCTCATCTCTCTGGTGTACAATAACTAAAAGTCGCACATCTTATAGTAACTATGTTAATTATCTTCTCCTTGTTGTTTCTGTACGCTTCTTCACCCCAACTCCCGTCGTCCACATAAAGAAAGTTTTACTGCAGGTCGTACCAAACCTCATAATGTCTACTTTCACAAATAAAGTCAAAGAAAATGTGATGCATCCTCTAAATGCATCCGTGTGCAATTCTTTGAAAACAAGTTGACAAAGTTCATGACAGTGTGGCCAAGGCTGAGGATACACAAAGTTGAATATATTCCAAATTTACCATACGTATTAAACATCACAACCGATCTTAAATTGGCTTAATTGGATTTAAAACGCAAGAAGGATTCGTATCAAAACAATAAGAAATAATAATAATAAACTTCATTGCCAAAAGAATATTTTTAATAGAACATGACGAATTACTAAATCTGGTCAATGTTATTCAGTACATACAGTCCTCGCCGATTAATACTTCCTCTCGCGAATCGCGAGGATCAGCTTGTATTACTTAATGTTCATAGTAAAAGAAACTCGAGATAGGAACGAAAATAGGCGATTGGTCAAATCTACATACATACATACATACATACATACATACATACATACATACATACATACATACATACATACATGCATGCATACATACATACATACATATATACATAGATACATACATACATACACAGCATTTGATAATTTCATTAATCAGTCCATAACTATTAAAGGATCTTTTACACTCTTTGTCGATAACATGTCTGCACAGTAGTAGAAGGGAATAGTGTTTCTAGATTTAATGACCTTTAACCCTCCCACCAACCCCTTCCTCAGAAAATATTTGTAACCAACCTGTATCTTAACTTGAAACAGGTTAGAAAATGCATTTGTCAGGAGAAGACCCCCTCTCCCACTCCAAAACGATTAAGGGGTCTTCTAGATTTTAGACCCCTTCCCTGTAAAATATATGTGTCAGAGAAAAACACCCTCCCCCATTTCAGATATTTTATACATGTTCTCTGCCTTTACCGATGAGACTGTTGTGTTGCGATCGATAAATGTACATTGTTCTCTGCCTGTAGCCTACACAGAGACTGTTGTGTTGCGATCGATAAATGAACCAGATAAACTGTATGTTATTCCTAGACCATGGATGATGTAATAATAACTGGAATTGTGCAATAAGAATCTTCTGGAAAGATGATGCAATAAGAATCTTCTGGAAAATCAGCGCGGACTATATAAGGCAGCTAAATGTTCAATTGTGATCAGTCTGCAGAGATGTGTTTCACTGGAATCATGGAAGGTAAGTGAGATATTTTCTTAAAATTTAGGTCCTTTAATTTAACAAGAAAAAAAATATTTATTATTTCGTTCAGATTTTTAGAGGTTCTTAAAGAACTTCTTCGCCAATAATTAATATTTCTACAGTAGCTACCAGAAATAATTTGTCATCGTGTTTATACAAATAAAATGTAACAATTTCCGGTTACTTTTCGGTGACATCCAAATAACTCTCTCATTGTTACCCTGTTGATATAATACTTATAACCTTTTGCAAAAACCTTCGACCGATTTAGGTCAATATTTATTTTCGTATACTTTTCTTGGCTGATTGGATCGTTAAGATTGCTATATTTTTGTCCCAGATTGTCTCCCAACTTCTCAAGATAATCTAAATATTTGCTGTCATCTGATTTAATAAGCGAGAGTTTTATTCCGTCAAATTTACTAAAACAAATACCTGAAATTTCATCATTAAATTCAAACTGTAGTGGTTGGCCGTTAATCATCAACACCTTAACCTTACTATTAATTCCATCGGCTAACGTTAAATTTTCAAACATTATTTCTAAAGTTTAGACAAAAAATGTCCAATAGCTAGTGTATTAACCCCGTCCTCGCAATAGCGTTTGTCATCAAAATTACTTAGCCCACGTTTTATAATTGCACCTGTTTCATGTTTGTGACGATTTGATCTAATAACATTTGTTTTAATAAAGCTGACATTATTGTTTAGTGCTGCTTTAAAATCGTCAAATTTCATACATTTTTTTACATACCGACGAGGAATACCTTTTGCTTTTTTGTCAGTTTATCGTCATCTAAAATTACGGCGTACATTTTACTTCTTAGTCCGACAAATTCCTTAACATAAATTCGTCTTTCAATTTGCCAACAACTTTCTTGTTAGTTGGATCATGAAACCCACTACTTGCTGGATAATCCGATAAATCAAATAGGTCACGGTGGTCATAAATATTCTCACAGACATCTTCACATTTTATATTATAAACTAGCGGATCTGTATCAGTAAGTAATAAATTTAAATCTGGCCAGACTCTCTTAACAAACCCGTAGTGAAAATCATACATTAGCCACATTGATATGTCCAACACTGACGCACCAACATAACTCGGTTTATTTAACTTAAAATTTGTCTTTCGTCGCTGTATTGCAACGAGACTGTCGTTAAATATTTTCATACTGACAAAACCGTCATCGTTAACTAATTTATTCCTGCGATTTATGTTGTTTACAATTTCAATATTTACGCGTTTTCTAATATTTTCCATCGTCTTACCGAACACGGAATTGTTCATAAGTTTAAAGAAGTTTTTCTCAAATTCTGTCTTAGAGGTGGCCCGACGTTTGGTATTTAAATCAATATAATCTGCCATCCACCTCGACTGATTAAGTTTTAAAACTCGATGAACCTTCCTAAGGACTAGACCAGCATCCACTGCTTGTTTTAGGTTTCTATAGTGTATCACGTAATTCCCTTTACTGAGTATCTTTGGAGCTAGCTTATTAACAATCGAATTTTTTGCTGTTGTCGCTGCCTGTTGTTCAGGTGATAATAAACTATAGTCTATTACCATGGACTCTGCACAAAACGGATAATCGTTATGTAGGTTGTGCAGTGACTCAGGATAATCGAGATCAACTTCAACAAAATAACTGGCATCGGAAAAATCATTATTGATTTTTCTGGGAAGATTTTTTTTCTGTTTCGCTAAGAAATTGATCTGGAGTTATCCAATGAAATCCACTGCACGGCATCGGCTCTGACATTGTCAAATTATTAGTGTCCAGATAAATAATATAATTTGACGGTAAATTTTTATTGTAATTTACCAGATATTTGTTATTAGCTACCGCATATTTTTTTTTATATAACGCTGATTCCGCCGAAAATCCCTTTTTCAATAAAATTAAACATATCAACATCAGTTAAGAGATCCAATTCTATCTTACTTGTTTTTAGCAAGGCATCCCACGATAGTCCTGGCGCAGAATAATACCAACAAGGGTCTAATCCATAATTTTCATGACTAACTCGACGAAAAGTCTCGAAAACATCAGCTAACAATAACACATCTGTTTTCAAATATAAATCATGATAATCATCAAATGTCTTACAACTAAATTTGTTCCAAATATCTTGTGCATAACTATATTCATCTGATATACCTTCGCCTTTTAGCTGAGAGTAAAATTTGTCTTTGCCGGGCAGAGAAGTTTCATCAAATCTGCTCCAATCGTCGAGATACTCATAGGGAAACACTCCTTTTCTTGTCAGTCGATTAAATTTATCTCCAAAACAATCTTGTAGGTTATAAAACTCGCTACCAGCTTTACAGCATTTTCTGCAAGATCTTCTAATGATACTAATGTAAATTGCAGACTGTTAATGAAAAGTAATTTGCCAAGCGTAACTGACATATATTTTTCAAAATTATTTGGTATACATTTTATAGTGTTTAGTTTAGATTTAATTTCCTCATTGCCAAATGCTTCGACAATGATATGACTACCGTAACCATGAAAATTATGTATAACTACAGGAATAAAATTTTGGTGCATGAAATTTCAGGTTACAGCTGTTATGAGCTGCCCTGCGATAATTACCTGTTAGATGACAATGATCTCGCACTTTATCATCACCTAACAACTTTTCGCAGATATGACAAGTAACTGCATTATCAAAATCAAGTTGTTATTTGGATGTTTTGGATAATCTGTTGAAAATTTTATTAACATCGTCTATGAGATTTTTTTAATAACCACACGGCCGGACTTTCAGATTCGCCATTACTACATCTGTATAACTTTACTGGACTTGAAAAATTATCGTTAGCGCAACAAACTACTTTGCAGGAAACCCCGCAAGGAACATGTTGTTGTATTTTTCTTGTACTCGATTTATTTAGATCATTTTCTGCACCTGCCACAGGAACAAGTAGACACTCAAAATCTGCATAAATAACAAATGGGATACATAAGTTATGATTATAATTTTTAAATTTTAATACTTTTTCTTTCTCTGTTGGCATTGTTATTTTTTGAACATTAACACAATATTTAACATGCTCTTGTAAATTTTCAGGTTTAGCAAAACCGTGTAAACATCTGTAACAGAAATATTTTTCCACAGTATTTATTATATTGTCTGCCAACTAACCCGTTAAAGTTTTTTATCCAGCAATAATGTTCTTTATAAAATAACAAATTTTTTGTCAACTGTGTGGCGGAAGTTGAGATATACCTCAGGTAAACATTTTCTAGCTCATCTAGTCCGAAAACATTTACTGAAATATCGTTTTGTTTTTCAAACTTTGGTATCTGATTTTCTGCCACTGGAAAAGTTATCCCGGTAAAATCCAATTCATTTCTGTACGGCAAATATTTTTCAACTTGGTTGGAGTTACTATTTTGAGGATGTCTTGCAGACAAAATTGCCCAACGAAAGCACTCGTTGTCGCTGTTTTTGACATTTATACAACATTTCTTGTTTTTAATTTTTTGAGGGAGATCAACGTAAGAACTACCGCGAAGTACGTTATATTTCATTGTGTGAAATAAAACCTCTGTAATCATCTCAAATTTCCAGCCTGATCCTGATACGGTAAATTCCTCAAGCTTCTTGTTAATTTCTTGATGTATTTCATTGGAAACTGTGGCATTATTTGTTCCAGTTAATATTTTTCGTGATTTAGCTGTTAAATATGGTTCGGCAATTTCGCTGTCGAAATTTGTATTTTCAAAAATTATATCAAGTACATCTTTTTCGATTGCACGTAACTTTGATAAAATTACATGATATTGCACCATTAGCTTGATACTTTTGTGAACTGCAAGTTCTTGCGCCACAATTGGTTGTAAAAGATGAAATAAATTTGTGGAGTTAAAATTTGCTAAAACATTTCGATTATCAAATTTATAACTTTTATCATAGCCAGAAAATGCACTAGCAATTTTTTCAATATTTTCGGATAGGCTCTTCTTGGCAATATCTCGCAATTTTAACATTATATATAATATTTTTATATTTAATTGGTTTGTTATTTATTTTTCAATTAGAAATATAAATTCCTTATAGTATAATGTCAGAAAATATAACAGCAAAGGTACAGGAAGAATATCACGTTCACCCTAAGTACAACTTGTATGCAAGAAATACACTTGGTTCGGTTATTCACGTCAGATACGGACGACCTTTTGGTAAAGCAACTCCAGCCGGAATTAAAATTTCAGTAAAGGGAGATAGCGCAGATAGAATTGAAATGTTTAGGAAAGATTTCATTTACACATTATTTTGTGGAGACATTCCAAATGGACAGCGAGTTTACAGAGTAAATGGCTCGATTAGCGATGACAATATTGAGAATTTGTCTTTGCAGGATGAGTGTCAGTCTCATCCCATGTTTGATTTATATGAGGCCAACGATCGCAGTATTATACGAAATAAACAAACAAAAAAGTTGTTGTTAGATTAGTGAATAGTGGATATCCTGGAGTAGCTGTCAGAGGATCTAAAACAGATTTTGTTAATTATCTATCGCACAAGTTTGTTTATGAAACATTTAACGGACCAATACCTAATGGTTTAGTTATCGATCACATCAACAGCATTAAATCCGACAATTGTCTAGAAAATTTAGATCTTGTTACATCAAAAGAAAACGCCAAAAGAGGAGCCGGTTTTGAAGGTTCTAATTTAAAAATTCCTAAAAGATCAATTGTTTCAGTAAATATTGAGACTGGTGAAGAAATGAAATTTAAATCAATATATCAAGCTGCAAAACACTTTAAAATTAATCCACGAGCAGCACAATTTGTTGCGGATAAAATAACAAGATCAACTTTTTCCAAAAATTATAAAGTTAAAATTTTCTTTAGATATGATAACTAATTTTATTGTATCATTTTTACAAGCTCATCTTGACCGATACAAGTATGACACCACAACATGATAGCTTCCCTATCATATATCACAATAAATTTTTTATCGTTATATAATTGTCATTTTTTCAAAGTCGGTCAATAACATTTTATCATTACCATCACACACCAAAAACAGATTTACTGTAATATTTCTTTCGCCTGCTAATACCTTTTTTACCGCTTCTTTGAGAGTGTTAATGTTGTAAATTCTTGCACGCTCAATATATCTTATTTTTTCCATATTCTATTATTTAAAGTTTTACAAAATTATATAACATGAACCTCTTAGAGAAGCTGAAGTATATCTATGATACGCCGATGGAACAATTTGAAACAACAACAAGCGCCAGCAATGTAATCTCAGACAAATATGCTGGTTATAGTGAAGATGATATTTTATTTAACAACGACGACGATGAAGTAGTTGATGACAGCGACGCTGTTGTTGACAAAAAAGTTGCAGCAGACCGACAACTGGACGATATAATGTTAAATATCATATCGCTAATAAAATAATAAAATTTAATTTTACTGTTGCCGAACAACAAATATTTTGGCAACTTTTAAAACCGTTTTTAAGTCTAAAAATAACTGGCCAGAAAAGGAGCATAAAATACCATTTTAGTTTTGTTAAAATATTCAATTTGATGCCAGTCGATAATGCAAGAAAATTACATTTATATTTCTTGTGTCGACCGGTCAAATGTATATCTGTACTTATGAAATACGAACAAATATTTATTTCAAAATTGACCGAGTTGGCACCCAACTATTAAATGTATCGCTATATCCGCGCCACTTGACGAGACTTTTGTTGCCGCGCTTTCTAATAACTTTTTCAATAACAAATATATCTTGTTCAGTTTTCTGAAGTTCTTGTTCGTAAAAACTGCCAGTTATAGGTTCACCTGATAAATCTTTTAGTGCATATGTCACTGGTATTGTTAAAAGTACTTTATCAATAACAAATACTTCTTCGGTCCAGTTTGGAGTAAATCCTTTTTAAAATGTTTTTTCGTCAGAGAAATTCTAACTCGATAACCAACTTTAAATTTATGTCTGCGGTACATATTCTCATTTGCTAATATTGGATTTGTAATTGCGTCGTTTGGTGACATTTTGGTGGTTCGGTGTTTCGTGTTATTATATTCATCAACAATTTTCTGTAGATTGTCAATATATTTATTTGTATTTTTAGCTGTCAAATATTTATGGATTTTTTCGTTTAGTGTGCGATTAAATCGCTCTACGACAACGCTCTTACCTTCATTTCCAGTGACTTATTTTTTGATGTTATTTTGTTCCAAAAACTGCTCAAATATTTTATTAAAAAATTCTGCTCCATGATCAGTCCAGATTCTATTTGGTTTTTTTTTTTTCTGTACTGACGATGACCTGTTTTAAGGAATCAGCTATTGACGTTCCTGTTTTATCTGAAACTGGTAAACTAAAAGCATATTTGCTACAAATATCTACAACGTTAAAAAGATATTTTTTTATTATTGTTAAACTTACTAAGGCCTGGCATATTAACTAAATCTATTGCCCAGATATTGTCAGTGGCATTTGCGACAACTTTACGTCGCGTAAACTTTTTTTTTTAGGTTTGTGTAGCTGAGACGCAAGCGTCTTCGAGGCAAGATCATCATACCTACCGAGGCACCAACTTTCTATCGAATCTTTCTCGCATATTCACAGGTTTCATATCACGAAGTTCGTCTAGCATTACTTTATCACAGCCAGATTTACCCTGTTCGTTATCACGATAACAGATATCATGGCGCATTGCTATTGCATCAACTTGATTGCAAGGCTCTTGTCCTGGCAGAGGATTATCGTTCTCGTCAAGTTGTTTATCAAGAGGATTGTAGGGTCCAGTATATTTATGGCCTGGCAATGTCCAACCGCCTTTTGGTTTCGGCAATTTACCAATCAATTTATGTACATCTATACCTGTTCCAATTATTTCTCTGTTGTTGCATTGTTGACAGTATGTAACAATTTTATTTTACTCCAGACAGAGATCTCTATCACAATCGCACTCGCATCGCATTATTTATTAATCATCTACTGAAATAATCTTGCCACCTCCTGACAACTTTGTTGTTGGCAATGATAATTTCTTTAAAAACATACTTTTTGTTTTTCCGCAGATTGGGAAAATACTCCTTAATTATTGTCCTATTATTTTTTGTTTTTTCTGTTGTTTCATCGCTATTCTCTGTTTTAGTTTTGCACTTGAGACAATATGTTAACATTTTTAAATTTTTGATTATATAATATTGCAATCTCATCATTGTTAGCAGATGGCCGTATGGCAAACTGTAAAATAAACTTTTAAAATCTGGATTTTTTTTCATCTGTTTAATGAACATCACGCAATAGTATCCACAATCAAAAGTTCCAACAGGCTGAATTTGATTAGACGAATAATTTATTATTTTATATTTTTGGTTTATATATTTTTTTATTGCGTCACTTGGTGGAAGTCCAAATGAATCAAAATAATTGTTATTACAAACAGCTACCCAATGTGTGCCAGATCCGTCATTGAAATCTTGTATATTTATCACACACGAGCCTAGCGACGGTGTCGCTTGCGATGGAATCTCTGCAAGTTCATCTTTAGAATCAACTCCACGGAAAGTTTTTACATTTTTTAGCTTATCAAGTATATCAAAGTTGCTTAACGCGGCTGTTGGAGGTTTCACCTCCTTGTTCCTGGTAATGTTAGTCCTCGGCCGATTCCCAGCAGATTTGGCAATAGACTTCCCGCTACTCCCGCCAGTAATGGTCCTATAAATCCGCCTTTCTTTGTTTTTCTCGTCCGCGATTCAATCGTGGTGTCTTGTTTTTAGTATCTCTTTTTACTGTTATTCGTTGGTGCGATGCACTGGGCATTATATTTATCTTTAGACAAAAATTTTCTTTATACCATGACCTTCAACTGCTTTTTTTTGTTGCACCAGATACTGCGCCAGACGCTGCTGCTAATCCTAATGTACCAAGTACTGGCAAAATTTTAGCATTAACGTCCTGACCGCTACAGATAACGCCGGTCCGAAGAAACCGTCATGTTTTGCCATCGCAGTTATTTGTGACGCACTCAGATTCAGAACAAAAGGTTTTTTTGCGATCGTACCTGATCGCCTGTTTTTTGGTTAACATTAATTTTGTTAAGTACCTTTGGAAACACCTTCGGTGTTAGGTTTTATTTTTAATGATACCTGCCTCTGCTTTGCAATACCTTGTCGGAGTTTTTTTTAACTTGACCATCGGTCAGATATATTTCTTTTACAATATATTTTGTCATTATATAACGATGACAGATTAAACTTGCACTGACATTTTACCTCCGACAGAGTAAATTGTTATAAATCTGTCGCTGATCACTAGCGCATATACATACAACTGTGCCACAGGAACTGCTCCGAGTGTCCAGGTAATTTCAATATCAGCTGTAGAATCGACAAGTCGCTCGTTATCTTTACTACCATCAAAATAAAATATTGGATAAAGCGTACAAAATTCTTCCATAGAAATTTGAGATCCGTCTCCGACATCCTGATATTTTTGCACTGCATCCATAAGGTACATGTAAGGTCTAGTAATATTTTTATTAGCGTCACCTGCAAAATTACATTCTATTACGGTGTTTTTCGTGGCATCCACAGTGCAAGTTTGTTTATGACAAACTGACAATCAGCTCCGCCAGCTCTTAACAAACAATCATTTCGTTCTGCCCGGTCCAGGGTAAGTGTATGTTTAATTCCACGAAATACTTTGTTATAATCACGACAAAAGCCAAATATTGTACTTAACGGCAGCATCATTGTAATTTGACGCGATTCTGCTGCAAGTGCCTTCCTTCTGAAATACCCTTCATTGTAACGTACATTTCTTACGCTAATTGCCCCGTTAACTAAATTTAACATTGCAACACCGTCAGCGCCTGCACCTGGTGGGGCTATACCAAGATTATTACAAGCAGCAGCGAGTGAGACTCTTGTAGCATTTGCATCAGCGCCTGCAGCTGGTGCGGTTATACCAAAATTAGCAGCATTAGCAATAAGAAAATCTCTTACAATTTCAGCATCTGCAGCAGCATCAGCTCCGTGTACTAAAACACCTTTTGAAATAAATTCTCCAGATATGGCTAAACCAGCTCTAGTATCTTTAAACTACATCATATTAGTTGCAGTTGATCTGGAGTAATCGTCAGAAAACGAAATAGTATTTAAGATTGTACTTGCAACTTGCAGGTGATTTGAAATATCTTCGACAGTTTGATTGGCTAGCTGATATCTGGCACTTCTGAGTAAACACCAGCCATTGTTTATAAGAGCTACTTCTGCGCCTGCCCCGATATTAGCAGGTGGATCGGGCGCTGTCATAATCTGGCCACGTACTTCTAACATTGCTTTGTGAGGCAGCAGAAATACATCTTCGTCTCTGGTATGAAATGTACTATCACCAGCTTATTTGGTTCAATAGAATTTTCATCGAGATATTCAACATACTCAAATTCTGTTACTGTGTGGTCGACGTCATAAGGTTCTGCTAATCGAGATAATTTTTAAAAGACATTTTTTATTTATTGGGTTATATAAAATTTTACCACTGTGGCACTGTTGCTTTAGATATTAATTTTTGTATAATTTGTTCTCCTCGCGGCGATAAAAGATTTTTGTTGTTTTTGTCATCTGGTTTCCTGTTTCAGCTGTTGGGGCGATTTCTGATTTAACTTGTTTTATGTCCGGTGCGCCTTTTACTAGTTTTTGTCCCGCAGCAGTTCCAGCTGCAGATGCATCTCCAGTTGCAAAAGCTTTTGACACGTCAAGTGCAATTGGTGCAACTTTATTTCCGATTCATGGAACATTTTCAATAATTTTAGTAAATATATTTCCCAAAAATCCACCATCTATTTTTCTTCTGTAAAATTTTTTTGTTTCATATTATATCAAGTAGGTTGCATAAAACAATAGCTTGCTATTGTACTTGTAGGTGTAAATAGTAAGCGACAACCTCGTTATTTAAATCCAGCTGTCGTCCAGATTGATCTGTCAACTGCATATTTATTGCTGTTATTTGATTTTCAACATTTAGCGGATAATAAATAACTTGCCGTGGATTAATTTACATAAGCGAGCCTGGTGAAACGTCTGGCGAAAAACTATAGATAGTCTGTCCTTTACTACCCCGGACTGAATAAGATCCAGATGCAATATAGCAATTTATTAATATTGTGTTTACGTCAGTAATATTTACTGGCAGTTCACTGTCATATGTCATGGTTCGATCAGGAGCAGAACCATAACCTTTATGAGTAAATCCTATTAACGATGCAATACTTGTTGGTGATGAAAAATCGATTAACATATCATCTTTTACTGTTATTCTGGCTCTTAACGTGTTATAATTTGGTGTTAGCTCAAAATTGTCAGCGTTACCGCCCGCCTTTGTTATTAGCTCTTTTATTATTTTATTTAGATCAGTGACATTATAAGCTCCTTGCGGAATTTTAAATGTTGTCCACGGGGTTCTTACCTTTGGAGTAAATGTAAAATCATCATTCACCCCAGTTTTTACGTTAGCCATAGGATGCCAACACGTACAGGAAATTTGTCCAATTTCATATTGTTTTTCAGGATCCAGTTGTATTGGTGGAATATAATTTACCGAAAAATTTGCGCTATCACCTGTTGTTTGCGATGAGTCGAGTAGTAATGTTGTTGACATTTATATAAGATCGTTATGTAAAATTTCGTATTCGTCAGATGTTAATAAATTTTCTGATCTCAAATGATCAAGTATGTCAATAATTTCATTGTCAATTTCAACACCAACATTTCCAGCTTCTTTTGACGATATCAGCAGCATTAATCTGCCTTTCATCTCAGATACTGATGTAAATATTTTGACTCAGTTCCAGTTTTTTCAGCCTGCATTCCTATCACATCTGGATCTGATTCTCTTCTAATAAGTTCATCTTGATTATCAACCAACCGACTTCATTCGGTTTGTCTAGCAATAGGATCTCTTACGTCGTCTGGAACAACCTTATCTGCTCTTATATGTATTTCATCTATTTTCTTTGCCTCAGTGCTCAAACCACTAGTACTACGTTCACTAAAAAATATGTCATTTTTTATATTACTGATAGCTTTGATATAAAGATCTTTTAATAATTTTCTCAGCAGCAGCTTCTTGTTGTTCTTTAACAAGTCCGACTAAACCTTTTTCCTGTAGTTGTTTAACTTCTTCTGTTGATAATGGCCTAGTTTCAGGTTGTTTTCCAAATAATGCCTCAGTAACTGGTTTGAGGGCTGTAGTTGCTCCTTCTGCGGCAGCTACTTGACCACGTCGGGCTTGCTGTACTCGCTGCTTAAATTCTGGTTGAGATTGAGCAAATTTTTTTAAAAATCTACTATATGTTATCCATTTTACATCAAACTACTGTAGATAATTTTTAATACAACAGCGAAACATTTTTTCGGATCACGTGTAAGCTTATCGAACAAGAAAAAGTTATACTTATCTGCCGTTGCCTTGTGATACAGTTCGATAAATTTATCTTTGTCACGTCGCCGCATTGCTCGTTTGCAATATTCCTGACGTCCACGTTGTCCAGTCCTGGAAATAATATAAAACAACCAGTATTTCGCTGAATAAATCTGTCAATGTTATAATAACCTTGGGCGAGATAAACAGAATTACATTTTTTATTACGCGACAGTGAAAAAATATGATTTTATTTTATTCATCTCCGTATTGTTTAGCGGAATATCATCAAAAGCAACTATCTTATGTTCGTCCGAGTCAATTTCACTAACTGGAATAAGTTCTTCTGGTTGCTTGATAATAAAAAAATCTTCACCAGCCTCAAGATAATCACGAAGTTTGTTACTGTATTCGTTCAATAACTCATATTTATCTTGTTGTGGATTAATTGCATAAATATAAACTCGATCGTAGTTAAAATTATCTCCCAACAGCAAGTTCATAAGCAAATTTGTTTTTCCTGATCCTGTGCGGCCAACAATAAGATAATGATAATCTGGAAGTTCGTTGTTGTGTACATGTTTCAGATGTCTCTCTGTATCAAAATTTAATATCGACGTATTATAAAATTGTTTGACAATAATAAATAATGAGCTATTACACAAAATTTGGAACAACATTAGGAGATTCGCCGGAGATTATAACTACAAACGGCAGTAATGGTTACCTGAAAAAAACTGGCGATGTGATGACAGGAAACCTGTCTATGTCAAATCAGCGAGTGCTTGGTTTAGAAACGGCGTATCCACCACCAAGGGTTGACCTTACACAAGCTGTTAGTTATGCACAACTAAAATCAGTTGACGACAACAAGTTAGACAAGGCCGGCAGAACTTTAAGCGGTCACTTAGATATGTCAGGATAAAAGGTTGTAGGCTTGGAGACTGGATATCCACCAGCAAACTTAATTCAAACCCATGCGGTAAGTTATTTACAGTTAAAGTATGTGAATAATAACAACATTAATAAAACTGGTGGGACACTTACGGGTATTATTAATATGTCAGGTCGACGAGTGTTAGGTTTAGAAACTGTATATCCACCAGCAGATTTAACACAAGCTGTAAGGTATGCGCAGCTAAAATCAGTTGATGATAACAAACTTAACAAAGCCGGTGACACAATGACAGGTAACCTGTCTATGTCAAATTCAAAAATAACTGGATTACCGACAACCTCACCACCAGCATTGAGTCGGACGCTATTAGTTATGGTCAGTTAAAAGAAGAACTTACCTCGTATTTAAAACGGTCCGGCGGAGCAATGTCAGGCAATATAAATATGAAAAGAACAAAATAACTACGACATATGTTCCAGTTAATCCTAATGATCTAACAAATAAAGCGTATGTTGACAGTCTGTCTAGTGGTATAAAACGAACTAAAAACAATGTTGGATATATTCCAACACTTTTTAAGGCAACTGACAATCGAGTTGGGTTTGAGGTAAGCGCATCATCGCATTATCCTGAAAATTATCCTCATTACACTTTCTCTGATAGACACGAGTGGACGACAAATGGGGAAGCTGAAAATTTTTGGATTAAAATTAAATGTCCTACTGCAGTTGCTATTGGGCAATTTCATTTGCGTGGTCGATTAAACCCTAGTGTTGGTTGAATTTATAATTGGCGGTTTGAAGGGTCAAATGATGATATTAATTGGGCAACATTGTATAGCACAAATAATACGTATATTACAACAACACAATATTTTACAATTCCGACAGAAAAAAAACTGTCAACAAGTACTTATATTTTCTATGCTATGTTGTCGCTGCTGAGCATCCGTTTCCAGGGCTGACAGCATTTCAAACATACACACTCGATGATCAGGTATTATCAAATTTAATCTATTGCTATAAAATAATGTCAGAACCACCAATTATAACTGTTGCTAGAGAATTTTATGATAATATTTTTAACCCCACCATAAATGTTGGGGACGCATCACTAGCAGCACGTGTAATAAATACCAGAAAAAAAATTCAATTCCAATGATAAACTCTCCATTGTCAGAAGAAGAAAAAAATTTTATTCTTGTTATGTATATGCTAGGACCACAAGTAAAAAACGCAATAGAAAACTTTGATATTATAAGCAGATACTGTCATCCTGATGATTGTATAGAAGAACAAAAACAAGTTGAAATCCTGTTTCAAAAAATATTGCTCGAGCTCGATTTTAAAAATTTAGATTTGATAATGCGATCAAGTTTATTACAAGCACGAGTAGCTAAGGTGGAAAAACAAATAAACGATGACCATGATCGTCTCGACAAACTACCAGAATCTAGAATAATAGGAATAAGAAGAAATAGGAAGTTATACAATAGTTTTTTAAAAGGAGAAATTTTTAAGTATCTCGCCATGTACTACCACGACAAAGAAACCCTAATTAAAATCGTTACTATGGCACCAGCCACGGAGGTAATTATTAAAGTGTACGCAAACGCAATTATGCCAATGATACGTAAAAAAGACCCAGAATTTGATCCAATCATTGTTGACAGGTCTCTAAAAATAATCAAAGATTTTGACAATGAAATTAGTAATCTTAGTGATTGAGTGAGAAAAGTTTTTTTTAACGAAATCACACTAACAAAGTTGGAAGTAAAGTCTGATTCTTATTATGACATAGGTGAAGCAGACGATATTCCATTTCCGTCAATCCAGCGCTCTAGACAATTATCATTACGAAATTACAATGAAGTTGAGAACAAATTCACAGGACCATACACAATGTTATTGAATAAAATAAGCTTTTCTTTAAGAATCACTCCCATTTCACTTTCAGGTTTGAATTTATTTAAAAAAGAAGCGCTCCAAAAATTAATGCTAGCAAATTTCGTGGTCGTATATGCAATTATCAGACAACATCTCGTTCTCAAAAATTTCACGTTAGATCAGTTAAGTTTAGTATTAGGGTATATTGATGAAACAGAAAGCGATTACAGTAATTTGGTGAATAGAACAGATTTGTATGAGCGTGAAGTATCAGATACGTTTGATTCATATGCTTGGTTAAAGAAAAATGATGTACTAATAGATCAACAATATGATGATACTTCGTCAGACGTTTATGACAAATACAGAGATTTTATAGCTGACAATAATAAATTTCGTGAATTTCTCGATTCAATTGTTGGCATCAGAACTTTTGTTTTTGTATAAAATATTGTATAATGAAACAAACAGATTGTCGATTTCAATCATATATCAGAAAATATTTCAAAACAGGATGTTGACGCACTGATGCAATATTACAAATTTGATCATGAAAACCTTTGGTGTGTGAAACAATGTTACAGGTATTACAACAGGATACTTCGAGTAATATCATATTTGCCACTGCTAATGACCACTCTGGCATAATATCAATTGGGGTATCATTAAATCCTTTTTTATTAATTATATTTGCTGTCGGTGTCTCTCTTTCAACAGCATGTAAGAAGATTGAACCCAGGCTTGAAACGAAACAAAATGCTTGTAAGATAGCTAGTATTACTTACAAAAAATTACTTGATCAAATACGATCTTATTTGAGAGGCGTAAAATGTGATATGGACGATTTAATACGCGAGTTTCGTATTATTGACAGTATGCTAACAGATATTTTACCGATGAGGGTTAGCAGGTATGAAAATAGTTATGACAAAAAATACGGCGAATGAAATTTTCTCTAAATTCCTTGATATATAATAATACGACAATCTTGAGCCAGACCCATTTGCCTCAGAGGGTAATACTACTACTAAGTAAAATTTTTTTTACCTACCTTCCATGCTTCCAGTGAAACACATCTCTGCAGACTGATCTTTTAGCTATCTTTATATAGTCCGCGCTGATTTTCCAGAAGATTCTTATTGCATCATCTTTCCAGAAGATTCTTATTGCACAATTCCAGTTATTATTACATCATCCATGGTCTAGGAATAACATACAGTTTATCTGGTGCATTTTTCGATCGCAACACAACAGTTTCTGTGTAGGCTACAGGCAGAGAACAATGTACATTTATCGATCGCAACACAACAGTCTCTTCGGTAAAGGCAGAGAACATGTATAAAATATCTAAAATGGGGGAGGGTGTTTTTCTCTGACAAATATGTTTTGCAGGGAAGGGGTCTAAAATCTAGAAGACCCCTTAATCGTTTTGGAGTGGGAAAGGGGTCTTCTCCTGACAAATGTATTTTCTAACCTGTTTCAAGTTAAGATACAGGTTGGTTACAAATATTTTCTGAGGAAGGGGTTGGTGGGAGGGTTAAAGGCCATTAAATCTAGAAACACTATTCCCTTCTACTACTTGCACTTATGAAAAGTCCTATCAACAACAACTTTAGTGTATAATAATTATATATCTATCATTAATACTGTAACACACATGAGTACAATAAAACCTTTACAATAGAGTGAAATTAGTAAAGTGGGGGAGGTATGGGATTTAAGGGAATTCTGAAATAAAATTGAAAGGCATGGTTTCAAGCCAGAGTTTACCATCACGCCGTTAATCCATTGGTTCAATATTGTAAACATATATGGAGTCAAGCGGGAATATAACATTAAGCCCTAGGTATAAAATCATAGGGCGTTAAGAGGCCAATTCGACATATACAGTCAACACGTATTATCCAAAACTTAAATTATACCATTAACACATCGTTGGATATATTAACATCCCTCATTTATTATCCAATGCTATAGAATTACTGTCCAGCAACTCACACTTTATTATCCAACACTCCACCCTTATTCTCCATCCAAGTTCTTTTCTTCTTCGCAAAAAGATCGTGTCGGGTTGGGTAGTAGTGCCTCATCTGGTTCACGAAGCGCTCTGTTCTCTCGAACGAGGCTATGCTTTACATAGCTTGCAAATCTATCAGTGCCGTCTGGTCATTATTCTTATGTGATGAGTCGACGAGAAATACTAGAGACGCAGACGTGGCTGAAAGCATCCCTAAAAACTGGATACGTTGACATGATGGAAACATAGTTGCTGTGCACAGAAAGAACAGAAATCCCAAGATTGACAGTACGAGAATGCTAATGGTGAACAAACACACGCACAAACACACAAACACACACACACACAGATACACAGACACACTAAAAAATATACTGTCACACTTTGTGTTTAGGTTTAATAGTGAGTAGACATACAAATACATACACCAGCAGGAAAACACAATAATGTGGCAATAATTGACTAGTATGCCTGTTTCTGAGAGATTTCGATTGCCTTTGTTGTCATTGATCGTTGATCGTATTGATATTCCGGACTACTAGACATCACTGTCCAAGATGCAGATTGTACGTCTCTCTGTAACAGTGAAAGTGAATTTAAAATGAGATTTATCTGCATCTACTTTCAATTTTACTTTGGCTGGGGATTGATATTTTCCCATCTTATTTGGTGCCATCTTCTCCTCTGCCCAATTCCACCTTATATTCTTCATTTTGTCATCCATCACCTCTCTAATCAGCTACGGGGCTTAACCTAACTTGTCATTTCCCTCTAGCGATAACGCGTATAACGGTAAACCTGTAACTCTTCCGCCGGATCATAAGGTAGCTCGATTCAGCTAATACATAGCCTCTCTTAACGTTCCCAGTTGCATTGGTTGATTCAGTTTATCCTAGATCTCTGGTCGAAAATAGATGGCAGTACTGTTGAACACACCGCTTTATATTCTTAGAGGCAAGGACATGAAGAAATTAACCCCTTTGAAAATATTAATGAGAATCACCACAAATTTCAATAATCAACAAAAAAGCGAAGATTGGGCTAGTTCCTTTTTCTTCATGTGCAGCTAGCAAAACAAATCTTAAATATATTAATATATATTTTCAAAGGTGACAACTTTGTAGAGTAGGATTTGACTTCAAATGATCTAGTACAGTGTCATTTTCCATCGAAGGACACTACACTCTTGGACTAAAGATACATATCCCTAATGTTCACAAATCCACATTTCTAATTTGACATGACTTCTAGAGAAATCGTTTCCAAAAATATCAGTAAATATCAGTAGATATTCTAATTGGAGTCCAAGATGCGTTGATAAAGAAAATGCACACAAATTATCGAATCCGATCTTTACTATCTAACATTATTGAATTTAGTGGATACATCATTTCTTCTCACGCAGTAGATGATATAATTTGTTGAGGAAATAACCCATAGCAATCTTTAAGCCAATATTCGAGCAAAAATCAGGAGACTAAATATTACTGTTGTTTTGGCCATCATGGCATCATGACTGGTTTTCTCTTCTTCTCCATTTAGTACGTGTGACTACTGTTCTGGGTGGATAACATCAACCTCAGCTATCTCCATGGCTTCGTGTTCGGTGTTTTAATAGACTGGAATCACTTCCCTCTGATTGTTGATTTCTGTAGTGTTATCGAATTCGACGTATAAGATCACGTTCACTGTGAGGGCAACTGTAAACTGAAGTTCAACACAGAGTTGGCTTGATTTAAAATAATTTTGGGGGAATGTTTGCTGAAACTTAAGACCAGGTTTTTGCTTCGGAAATGTTGTTGTGTGTAGGTCAAGTGAACTTAGTATATACAGGATCTGATAAACACTT
Source organism: Megalonaias nervosa (assembly GCA_016617855.1). Classification (NCBI taxonomy): domain Eukaryota; kingdom Metazoa; phylum Mollusca; class Bivalvia; order Unionida; family Unionidae; genus Megalonaias; species Megalonaias nervosa. Next base: position 5,695 of record JAECUM010008401.1, on the reverse strand, counting down.
ATCAATTTCTGTTTTTATATCAGTCTTTGTGAATCTATGCTAAGAGTTTATAACAAACATCCTAAAAAAATTTAAAAATCAGGTTGGCTAAATCTCTCCCCACACACACACACACACACACACACACACACACACACACACACACACACACACACACCGTAACACAGCTTACGAACACAAAGTATTGATAGGTTTGACCATATGAATTGCATACTGAAGATGAATCCAATATTGTTAACGATTATTCTGAGGGGTGTGTGTGTGTGTGTGTGTGTGTGTGTGTGTGTGTGTGTGTTGGATTTTTAACGTAACTTTAAAAATTTTCAGTCATATCGCTACGATGTCTGCAGTGTGGCAGTTTGTGGTGATGTCTAGCACTGGGGCATCATGCCGCAGACATGTAGCATGATGTCCCACCCAGTCACAGTATCCTGACACCAGACCGACCAGTTTTAACACTAACCTCTTAATGCTGAGCGCCAATGGAGGCGGCTGTTAGTACCATTTTTGTAAGTCTTTGGTATGACTTGATTGAACCCACGGCCTCCCGCATCCGAGGCGGACGCTCTAACCACTAGGCCATTATTATTCTGAGGAGAAAAGCAAGATTATAAAAAGAGAGATTTAGGAAAATGCGAACCCATATTACAGGAGGCAGCATTTGCTTCAAGAGCAGCAGCAGAGGGGGTGAACAGACCATTTTGCTTGAGACATTATTTATGAAAAAATAATCCTTTCTACGAAAAGAAAACCTCAAGGTCAGCGACGTTAAATCACAACCTCTAACTGACGTGAGATTTCTTAGAGTTAGATTATCTCGTTACTTTATCTCTGAGTTTTGGTTTTTTTATGGTGTGTTTATTTTACGTGTTGGTCACTCAACGTTGGTCGTTCACCCCCTCTGCTGCTGTAAATTAACCAAAGATTTTATCCAGACCTATACGATATCTAGATCTTGGGTCATGTAAATTTATTGTTATAAATCCAAACGGAATAGCTGGTACTTTTGAAAAGAAGTTTCTAAATTTAGTCATATCCATGTACCCTGAACACCAAGTATAATAAATATTTTGTAAAGTATAATTATCTACTCCATTAAACACAATTAAGATATTGCAATTATCTCTGATCACTTTTGGAATTTGTGTGTATTTCTGAGGTAAATAAATAACGTCTGTATTTTTGTGACGGCCTCGCGAAAATATCCGAGCTGGATTGGATTGTTTATCCAGCATTACATCATCGTATACTACGAGATTATTGATACATCCATCAAGATCATCTATGGTTGGAGCTTCATCGATATCGGTAATAAAATCAATAGCATCATTATCAGGACACGTCAGCGACTTCGCGTTTTCATTAAAATCTTTAAGTACTTCGTAACATCATTGATCATCTACAGATGGTGCTACTAAATATAATTTATCCCACTTGAGCCATCGTATTATCAGATTAAGTAATAATTGCGTTTTACCAGACCCAGATGGACCAAGTATAATTGCTTTGATAGAATTTGGTAGCGCTGGATGATGTTTGACTGGCTCTTGTTTTCGTGTCGCTGAAAAGTCAATTATATCCATAATAATAAATAATATGAATTTATATTGTGTTCGATGTAGAGCGCATACGTCCACCAGTGGATTAACGACAATAATAACAAAAAATAACAAGCGCGCACCTACAGGTAGGTGTGTGAAATGTGGTACAAAAAAATACAAATTTATTTCAATAAAGACAGGTGGAGATATCGCTGCTTCGTTAGGTAAATTACCAGGAGCTCCATGGGCAAAGTATCCTGGTGAGAAACATATACCTGGATATAATTATTGTGGTCCTGGAACTCGTCTCGATATCCGACTCGATAACCAAGATCAACCAAAACCTGGAGAGTATCCAATAAACGCAATTGATCAAGCGTGTCACATTCACGATGTCGCGTATAAAAGTAAGGACCTACAACAACGACATCTCGCCGATATAAAATTAATTCATGCCATAAATAATGTAAAAGATAAATCACTTCGAGGAAGATTAGCTGCTTTTCTGATAAAAACTGGTATGAAAGGTAAAATAATGTTAGGGGCTGGTAATTAATCAACTGATTATTATCATAATAATGGAATCTGTTTATTATAGCCCAAGAGGATACTGGAGAGGTAAAGCAGCGATTAGTAAACTTGCTGAAGCAGCAAAAGTTTCACGTGATGTCGCTGCAGCGTGGTTAGCACGACAGGCAATATGGCAAATCTATCTACCACCACCTAAAAAAATTCAGTATGCACATTTTGATGTCAGTACCCCTAATGAAGTTCATCAAGCAGATATTTTGTTTTTACCACACGATACCATTAAAATTGGTAGACGTCAATACACATACAGATACGCGTTAACCGTCGTTGACGTCGTGAGTAGATATAAAGAAGCAGAACCATTATCAACTAAAACAGCGACTGAAGTTGCATCTGCGTTTGAACGCATTTATCAACGAGGACCCTTGCGATGGCCACAACTGCTACAGGCTGATCCTGGCAAAGAATTTCTTGGTGCAGTATCATCGTTGATGAAGCGACATAACGTTAAAATCAGACGAGGACACACAGAAATTCATCGTGATCAGGCAATCGTTGAACGATTTAATTGAACGCTTGCTGAGCGGTTATTTGGATACCAATACGCAATGGAAATATCTACCGACTTTAAGTCCATGGAGAGATCTCGTGAATGGGTTGCAAGGTTACCGAGTGTGATAGCTGCGTTGAACAACGAAGTGACTCGTGCAACTTCTTTGAAACCTTCTAATGCGATCAAAAAAATATATATACCAACACAACGTAACTCTTCCTCTCAACCAGTACTAGGTAATGTTACCGTAAGATAATTATATGAACCTGGTGAACTTGAAGGAGGTAGAAAAAGAGCAACTGATCCTATCTGGAGTGTGACCACACACAAAATTTCTAGCGTGGTAAGGTCTACAGGTAGACCCGCAATCTACAGATTAGATTCAACTGCTCCTCAGCGTGGATTTGTACGCGAACAATTACAAATAATTCCTGTAGATACACAATTACCACCGCGTTCACTTTTATAAACTTGCACAGTGTCCAGCGCCTCGACGTCGATTACATTCAAGACAGGTCAGCATCACATTTTTGCGTGTGTGACCAAGATTACTATTAATTCTATCAACGTTAAATTGTCTTGGATTATTACTCGAGTACTGCCACAGCATATTACAGTTACAACTTGCACAATGATTATTCTGTTGTGCTTTTAGTTTTATAATAAATTCAGCATCCATATCAAAATCGCGATTATTTTTTTTTTGTCACATTGCTTATAACTCGCTAATTTTTTATTGATATCGACAAAGTTGTCAGGAATTTCTTCGGTTATTACGCAATCCATGATAACCCGGCCCAGTTGAGATATTCTTCTGACTCGAGACACCGCAAGATAAACCAAATTTGACCATTCAATACGATCATCGACAATCAAAATACTTGTATCGGTAATAGTTAATCCCTGTGACGAGTGAATCGTTACAGCGTATCCTAACGTCCACGGCGATTTATCCATGCTTAACGCGCTCTCAACAATATCAACAACAACTAAAACAATATCATTTAGCACAAGATTTTGTATTCCACCACCAGGAATCTCAACATCAACATTCTGTCGTCGAGTATCTGCTGGGCGATAACACAAAGGTACAGGTAGATTTGAAAATTTTTCTTTGTGTAACGTAAATAATTGTTGTTGAAGTGTATCGCGAACTATTTTTCTACTTGCAACTATCAAATCAGCAGGTCTCCATGAAATCCAAAAATTATTCATAGATGTTTCTGGTATTACTTTACGCATTATTTCACATTGTATCTTATCTGGCTGTAGTCTTATTAACTTTTTAAACTCCTTTAGTGATTTATCAATAGCTCTATGGTCATCAGTTATTTCTTCGTAATAATCTACAAATGTTTTCAGCCACTCATGTGGAGACGATCCAATGAAAGGTGGTGGTTGACCATGATCGCCACACATTATCACAGCAGTATTCTTCAATAACAGCCAATCAAGAAATATTTTTAATACCTCTAGCGACACCGTGCATATCTCGTCCCAGATAATAATTTTAGGAATGTATTTCTCACCCATCCGCGATGGAGTCCATGCGTCTCCGCACCATCTAAAGAAACTATGGTACTGTGGTATGTACATGATTTTACTCCTCGTTCTTTTATTTCCCTGGCGAGTTTATGTGTCGGTGTCAAAACAATCATATCAGAACAATTATTAAATAATTCAATCGCGCGTGTTGTTTTACCTGAATCACCACACCCATTAAGATAAACGGTTTTATGTCTAGCCACAGGATCACATACAGATGGTGCCGATGACATCCTTGGTATTTGATTATTCTTGTAATATATTCTCGCAATTTCAACATCGGCGGATTCAGATTAACTGATTATATCCTCATGTTTTATTCTCCATTCGCCCCATGATGCATGATCGTTAATACGCAATTGTTTTAACGAATCCGCATATTTTTTATTTATATAAAATGAATCTGTCGCGACTCTGACTGCGTAACGAGGAAATCTGTTTATCATCGATAATAAATTTATCGAAACATACGCTAGCATCGAAGATTTTAAATGAGTAAACTGCGGTGACTCGCCATCAGAAGCTCACAATTGTACAAAATTTAGTTCCGTCTGATAAATAAGCATTACTTCGACTTATAAACGTGTTTTTCTCCGCTGCATCAGCGATTATAAAATTGAGTTCAGCATCGTCCATGATTAATCTTGTACACGCTCGTTTGTGATCATATGATCATCCTTGCGTAAATTTACCGATTATTTTTCTGCCGAGATCTTTTGCAAATTTCTCATCACTTTCTCTTCTGTATTCACTAACAATATCATCTTCAGGACCAGGAAAATCTCTTCTAGCATCATTAAATACATCCGGTTCTGGCAACCAGACTTGTTTTTGCACGCGGTATGATATAATTGCTTCACTCACGCTCAACGACATTAAAATTTCAGCATCAAGCATATACTTTATTAGTACTATTGGAGCCCAACGTCGCTCTGAAAAATGTTTTCCAAACCACGCATAAACAATCGGATGGAGATCCTCGTAAAACTCGAACGACTCTATACAGGCGAATCCGGTTAAATCAAAAGGTAAAGGTCCGTTTATCGCTACTCTGGTCATCTCGTGTGTCGGATGTCCAAATCTCTTAAAGTATTCAGAACACTCTCCGTATCCAAGAAAACTTCCAGAATAACACGCTACCATATCAACTGAGATAACGTCATTATAATCGTATTTAGTATTCCACAATCCACCGTGTCCGTATTCGATACAACTTTTCTGGACATCTTCAAGAAATTCCAATCGTCTCGGTTTCCATGAATTTTTCTCCTGAGCGTAGTGAGCAGCAATTGATGGAACGGTAAAACAGTTATTCAGTAATTGTTCAACCTTAATATCATCAGATGTGTATTCACGCCAAAGGCGTTGTGCAAGATTTTTCATTTTTTCGTGGAGAAATTCTGTACGATAAATATCACCATTAGACCGTACAAACTGATCATGATAATCATATTCCGAACTCTGAAACAGCCACACAGATACAGGGTCAATTTTACTGATATTTCTGATAGCATCGAATAAATGA